>OZ005662.1:90388229-90486229 GCA_963930645.1 Salticus scenicus
ATTAAAAAAAGTTTGTGCTATTTTTACAGTCATATTTTTACTTTCTTCTATATTCAATAGAAGAAAGTACTGGATTCGTACAAATTTTCGACCTCGGGTTTTTGATGGATTTACACGTTTTGAGAGCTGCAGAACACGATTTGACCATTTTTAGAAAATGTCTTTCTGTCTGTCTCTGTGTGTGTGTGTGACAAAATTTTGAGGCAATTGTATCTCAGGGGCTACTGCACAGAATTTCATACAAATTGGTATGTAGTTACATATTGACATAAATTAGTGCCTATCAACTTTTGGTAAAAATTATCCAACAGCTCGCGTTGCCATCTCGCTTTTTCTAAATTTTTAACATGGTGGCATAGGACAAAATTTTGTATGAATGTGCATAAAGAGAATAGTTTTTTAATCATCATTATGAAATTTAAAAGAATTATTTATAATAGAGATAGTCAACTGAGGAAAAAAATTGTATATGTAGGAACCTCGCACCCCCATCCCCTGGGGAGAAGTCCTCTCTCGAGGGGAGTAAATTTTCATGATGGGTATCTTTCAAAAGAGCTCACCAATACCTTTAAAACGAATTGTTGAACCATCGATGTGCGATAATTTAAAATAAAGATCGATTTTTTTTCCTTTGTAGAATTTTTTTTTTAAATGTAATATTGAGAACAAAATTTGTTCTTTTTTTTTTTTTGGGGGGGGGGGGGGTTATTTAGTTTTATACGACTTCTCTAATGTGGAAATCGTCTGCATTATCATGAAAAATATTTTTTTTTTTTAAATAATAATTCTAATAAAATATTTTTACTGGGTGAATTTGTATAGAGTATATAGAAGAAAGTCATGTCGTCACAACATACTAGATTTTTTTTTTCTTTTTTTTTTCTTTTTTTTTTTTTTTTTTTTTTTTAATTAATATATGTATATATCTACTTGATTATCAAGCTCATCCTTCCCCCTGCAGAAATTTTTTTAAAATCCCATTTCAATATTTGGTACATAATGCATGAATATTACTTATTCTTTCTCCTTTAAAATTAAAATTATTCTATTTTATGATCTAGAATATATTCAAACTTTAATTTAAAAAAAAATCGCTATTTTTTGCAATTAAAGTTTTATATATATATATTCAAGAGTTAACAAGCCCCATTTTTCTAGCAGCAGGAATTTACTTTAATTCCCATTTCTCATTATCTTCAAAAGCAGGCACGACAAGCATTCTATTGTTGTTCATAATGATGGATATTGCTTTAAGAATGCCTTCAAAATTTTCCCCTTATCTGAATTCCTTCAAAGTCTTAAGCATGAGATACAGTCGGCAGCAAAATTACTGAAGCACACATCCACAATTTTCATATATATATTTTTTTAGTTTCATCGCTTAACACGCTTTTATTAGCTTCACCTGTATGTATGTTTGTAACCCGTCTAGGAGCAAACAAAAAATCTATATTGTAAAAAAAGACGTTCCCTACGTGAACGCTGTGGCTGTGAGGTAAAGCTCCGGGCTACGAACCAAAAGGTCTAACATTCGAGCCCAGTCAGGGGAGATTTTTTAAAAATGGTTTTTGTTTAATTCTAAATTATTTAATTAAAGATTTAAGTGTATGTAAATATTATGGTGTGTCACTCATACGATTTTCTCTTATCCTGCATTTTAATGCTAAGATAGATATTTTGTGCTTTTTAGTTCACATTTCTATAAAAGCGTGTTCTTTAATTTTTTTAAAGTGTCATTTTATTTTTATCATCAACTTACTTTTTTATAAACAACGTAAGACTAAGATCATGACGCGAAAAATATTTATTAAACAAAACAGTATTAAGTGAGCATTTTTTACGTAGGAATTATTGCTAGTACTTCAATAATTTTGCTGCCGACTGTAGCGCTTCTATGTATCGTTTATTTGTCTAGCCAAATCATACTTCCATCCTTCTAGTGCTCTTCAAAATACGGAAGATGGCTCTTCTCTTTCGTCTTAAATCCATATAGTTTCACAACTAAAATCGGAATTTTCGGATGGCATAATTAAGAAAACAAAGTAAAGACGCTCAATTATTCTTCAGGACTAGTTTTAATGGCATTTCTCATTTCACGAATATACTGATGAGCTTTCGAATAAGTTTTTGAATTAATAAATACAATTAACTTTTATGTTCACTAAGCAATGAACATCTATTACGCGGTATTACACCCCGCGACAAAAAGATAGGTACAAAGGGTTTTTTCTTTGATTTTTCATAAAATAACATTACCTAAATCGTGCTCATCATTTACTATTATCATAAAATAACACTATTCCCGGACTAATTTTTGTTTTCAGACTCATTTAGAAAAGTTTTAAGACTAAAAATTTTCTGATTTAAGACTATACTCCGCGACAAAAAGATAGGAACAAAGAGGTTTTTTTTTTAATTTTTTATAAAATAACATTATCTAAAATGTGCTGATCATTTATTATCTTAACAAAATATTATCATATCAAAAACATATTAAATATTTGAATCATATTCAAAATAATCATATTCAAAAATTAAAAAAAAAAAAAAAAAAAAATTGTTCCTATCTTTTTGTCGCGGTGTGTAGTCTTAAATTAGAAAAATTTTAGTCTTAAAATTTTTCTAAATTAGTCTTAAAACAAAACTTAGTCCGAGAATAGTGTTATTTTATGATAATAATAAACGATAAGCAGAATTTAGATAATGTTATTTTATGTAAAATCAAAAAAAAAAAAAAAAAAAAAAAAACTTTTGTACCTATCTTTTTGTCGCGGGGTGTATTTTTGAAGAGGAAGGAATGTATTGATTTACGTGTTTAATACCTACAATAAGCATCCACCTTTGAGGAAGTATTTGCATCAAAATAATGAATGTTTGAGAAAAACGTGACTTAGATATAGATGGTGACTCTGGTATAGATGGCCATACTGAAGAGCCCTGTGGCAGAAATTTATTATGCTTTCTGCGACAAGCTTCATCAACACCAAAATCTTTCTGCAGTAATAGTTTGTGAAGTTAACATTTACGAATTCAAAATAAATTATTTTTAAATAGTAAATAATATTCAGTATAACCAATGTATACCATCATTTAAATACATAAAGTAAAACAGAATACAAGATCTAAGTAACACAATTATAGACAAAGCATAGTTGAAATATTTTCATAAAGATTGAGGCAAGTGAAATGTTTAATTTTTAAGGAAATGTTGAAATCTGAAATTTAACAGATTTCATGGATAAAATCTGTAATAGAAAATGGTGATTACAGATGAATGAAATAAATAGAAATCAATTAAAAGTAATATTTGATATTGATATTTATACGAATAAGTAAATAAAAATAAATAAATAAAAGCATTTGCTGTTTAATTAGTATTTATTCAAAACAACTTTTATTAGATAAAATTCCCTATGCTTACAAAAAAAAAAAATCAACAAAACTTTGGTTTGATTTTTATTCAAAATAACTATTTAATTTGCAATATTTCAATTAAAAAAATAAACATTTTTAAAAAATTCAGATGTTTAAAAAATGAAATGAACAAGCTGTAGAAACTAATGATAAGAGTATTTTTGTAAAATAAATTAATATATTCTTTTAGCGACTTAATATGCTTAATCAACAAAATTTAAAGCTAAAAATTTTAATCACATTTAAAAAAATGATTATTAAAGAAAAAAAATAGAAAAGTTAACAGTTTTATAACTTAAGATACCCATTAATATTTATTGCTAAGATATTTTACTACCTATAAAATGCTAAATATCAATAAAGTATTTTTTAGATTAATTTCTTAATGTTCTATTTTTTGAAGCAAAGTTTGAAGCTTCATTTTTTATTTTGCGTATAACTACAGACGTTACAAATTTCCCTAAACTCTTATTTCTGTATATATTTGTGAAATGTATTGCATAGTTTGAACCAAACATTAAAATTAGTGCAGCTTTAAAAAATTACTTGTATTTACTACCACGCACGTATGCGCCCTTCGCATACATTAAAGAAAAAAAATCACTAGATGCAACTAATTTGTCGTGTGTAAATCAGAAAATGTATGAAAATCGGTACAGCAGCAATCACGCAGTTAAAAAAAAAAAAAAAAAAAATTCACTGGATGCAGCTATTTTGTTATGCAGGAATCTGAAAATGCATGAAATGTGGCTTTGAAATTCGGAAAATGGTCACAAAGCCACATTCTTTCGAAAAAACGTCTTTTTACAATACAATAAGTAGGGGAAAGTTGGACAAAACGGGATACCATTCTTGTTTTTTTTTTTTGTTTTTTTTTTTACTACGGAAAATATGTTGAAGAAAACCACACATTTTTTTTTTTTTTTTTTTTTTTTTTTTTTTTTATAACTACAACATTTATTGAAGCACCCAAAAAACATATTTTTAACTAATTGTAATGATTGTAAAATAGTAAAAAAAAGTATTTACCAAACTCTTACACATCCCGTTTTAGCATACCTGGGTTGGATAAAACGGGATAGGGATTACAATGTTTAATTTTTTGTGTAAAACTAACTGAAAAGCACAATTAACTGACAGAAAACTGTAAAGCAAAAATTCCACTTAAAAGAACAATGTCTTCCGCAATCAGAGACTTAAAATAAGAGTTTTTTATGTTTTTATTTACAAAATGAGAAATAAGACCTTTTATTTAGGCCTGTAGCAGAACAAAAGTCGCAAAAAAGGCATTAGAACACGCTTCGTGAGTCCATTCTTGGCATCCAGAACATTGTATCCAACCTTCACCTGCATTAGAATCGACGTACAGTGTATTACATTATATGCAGGTTTCTTCTCCCTGTGTTACATCTTCAGACAATGACGACATGCATTCTTGGCTGCTTGCTGAAGGTTTATTAAACTTTTCTATGTTTTGACTTTTAACATCAGGATTAGGCGTTCTTTTGGATTCTTTTATAGGCCTACTTTCAGGTTTGGCTGGACCTGGTAGTCCTTTTTCTTCCTCTTTTCCATTTCCTTTTCTTATAAACTTCTTTTTGGAAATTTCAGAAGGATTTCTTAGCAACCTTTTCTTTAATTTTCTTGGTTCTTTCTTGTAGTTTTATCATCCTTTCTATTTCTTCCATTTCTAAATCACTCTTATATGGAGATGATGTTATTACTACAGTTTCTTTTTTCTTTTATCAGAATTGTTTTCTGGGCGAGGTCCTTTTGCTTGAGGTACAGGTAGAACAAACTTTGAAGAGATGGAAAAGGGTAGCTTAGGTCGATAACAAAAGAGTTCTAATTCTTTCTCCCCTAAAGATGTTGCAGGTTGGTCTGTCCGTAGGCTGTCTCCTGACAGTTTGTTGGCTGGTCTACTCCTACGATGTCCCTTGAGAAAAGTATATAAAAAACTTTATCCCATTTTATCCAACTCATAAGTGTCCCGTTTTGTCCAACTCCGACAATTTTCAAAATAAACAGGGCTGCTGCCTAAATGTGAAAGGAAAATTAGATAGACTACACATGAGAATATTCGTTAATAAATGCTTAATCAAATGTAATATTCACCGGAATTATATTCCTATATATGTAGACAGAATAATGAAGAAAACAACGCACGTAAATGTAGAAAGTGCCAAGAAAACAGAATAAAAAAGTTCTAAGAGCTACAATTTACCATCAACTAATGGTCTCGAGACAGGACGAACTAAGAATGATGTAATGATGGCCGAGAACAAGTTTCTGTCGTCATCCGCTCGATAGCAGTACTAGCCGTGTCCCTAGGCGACGTATCCCGTTTTGTCCGACTATCCCGTTTTATCAAACTTTCCCCTACACACGACACGAGCGGCAGGCGCGGAGCGAAAACAAAGTTTGAATACACGAAAATGAATTTCCGATGTGAAGAGGTTACCAGTGAAAAGTGTCGATACACCGAATAATATCGCCGCATCACGAATCGCTAATGCATGCCGTAACAAAGCTAACCCAAATGAGTTACATCCGCTTTATCTCCTCTCCTTATTCAGGATTGAGGCGATCGTATTTGCAGAAACGAAAATTTGTTCTGCAGAACAGTTCATAAATCATTCTTTGAGTTTCTTTCTCTCTCTCTCTCTTTTTTTTTTTTTTTTTTTTTTTAACACAATGGCAAAATTTATTTGACTTAAGTAAAATCTTTCTGCAAGAACATTTCTGTTTCTGCGACATTGTCGCCGTGTCGCCGAGTTTCTGCCACGGGGCTGAAGAGATGATCAATCTAAATATTTCCTAAACATGACCATACATGGGAACATAAAAATTGTGCGTAGGAAATAGTACAGTCACCAAACAAAAAAATCGCCCCCCCCCCCCCCACCTAATTTCGCTATAAATTGTCGTAGAAACATGTGGTTGGTACCAATCGATTTGTGATAATATCTAGTTTATAATGGTATAGTAAAATAAGTGTAATGGTATGTTAAAAAATGCACTGCTTCTCCTCTTTCGCTACATCGGTTCCTGAGTCCCCATTGCTCGCATTTTCACCTTAACATGACATTTCAACTTAGGTGCTAATTGGACGATAAGTGGCGATGCTTTTGTTCAAGAAATCCGATTCTCAGATAAATATTTATGGGACAGGTTTGTGGTAATATCAGTATGTTGATTGTATCTGATTACCGGTGTGCGTGTATGTGTGTGTGTCATTGTTATTTTATGTCTGAAACGCTATATTTGTCTAACGGAATAAAAAAAAAAATTGGCAGGAATTTAGGTCCATACTCAACTTAAAATTACGCTTTTCAATTTTTGCGAAATACCCCCCCCCATTCCACTTCCTGTGGTAACAGAAGGCAAAAACACGTTTGTAAGCATAACTTGGCTCCAAATTACTTCACGGTGTAGAAATTGCACTTGGAGAGATTTGACTTCAGTTTAAAAAAAAAAGTGCGATTTTGGAATTTTTGATTTTTAAGGGGGAGATGAAAATCCTTTTTGCGGGGACAAATTTCGCAAATTACGAATTTTTGAGTAGAACTCAAACAAAAACCATACAGAGATGTTACAAACAACCATTTACTTCTTCTTTAGGATATTTTCAAAATCCCCCTTTTTGGTTTGTTTGTGATTTTCGTTTTTGCGGGCACTACGAGGGTGCGAGTTAGAGACCCCCACTTTTTAACGCTAAATTTGCCGTGAGAAATCTGTGAGAGCTGCAGTAACGAATTTCAGTGTGGGATTGTTTATATACGTCAGACATCCATTATAGCATGATTTTATTAAATTTCCGCTTTCCCCCCTTGGAAAAGGCGGCAATAAACGCGTATATATTTATTGCCTCATGTGTCGAATACGTAGTGTAAAAAGATTCTGCAAATTTCTTCCCCTTTCTCACCCTTTAAGAGCGGAGGAACAAACACTCGTTTTAAAACCTACCTCAGCTCCAAATTATCTCTGAAAAGGCAATATGTTTTGATGTGTCGATTGGTTATATGCATATAACATTCGCTCTAAAGGTTTTTTTTCGAAATTAACCCCCCCCCCCTTGAGGGGAGAGGGACAAAAAACCCGTTTTCACGCTTAAACCTGTTTCAAATTACCTTAGAATGGCGAATTTTGGTGTATGGATGTTAATTAAATGTACGCAACATGCACTTTATGGGATTTTGCGAAAATTCTAACTTACCCGCGGGTCAGAGGGAGTAAACAGTGGTACGTCGCTGCCGGTGGCAGTGAGAATGTTACGAGCGGAAAAATCACTAACAAACGCAGTGTGAACTCTAACTTATGTTTCAACTGATTTCAGTTTTTTTTTTTAATCTTTTCAGATTATACTTATAATGACAGGAAATTTTGAGAATTACTTAAATTTGTATAGTGACCAGCCAAGCGGGCAAAGCCTGCTAGTGTTTTAAAGAATAAACTAGTGTTATAAAGAATAACCAACTGGCAACAGTGGGGTGGAAAAGTGTTGGTTAATTTCATTCTGATTATAATCAAGATTTTTCTGTTTTCTCTAACAATGATTTAATTTTAAACAATGTTTCCAACAATGGTAATCGTCTATAATATGAAATTTATTGTTACATGAAAAAATTCTGTGAATCTTTCACCGATTTTAATCTTTGTATGTGAGTTATTCTCAACGTCAAAGTTTTAATTATTTATTAATTGCTGAAAATATACCGAAGTGTATTTTTTGTGATTCTAAAATGTTTCCTGACGAGGTAATTCAAATCAAGTTTATTAATATCAGTTTTAAGCTAATATTTCCATTGGTTCATATCTTTGATGTCTAGACGTTCAGTTCTGGGACATATTATTATAATCTCTCTCATATAGATTAATTAGAAAATTCTCAATTAATCAATATACAGATTAAACTAGTGGGTACAGAGTTAGTTTAGGTTCCCCATGACAACTTTAAAATTTTTGTTGCTGTTTTGGAATGAATTAAAATAATTGTGGCTATCGTATAAATAAAAATTTTGGCGAGAAACCTCCTAGCTAATTTGGTGCCAAATTTTAAATTTCGCCAAGAGGATCTTACACTACTTCTTTTCAATATTCATAATATATACATACGTATATATGTACATTGAGAGAGAGAGAGAGAGAAATATATCTGTGTGTGTGTGTGTTTATTATATTTTAAATTCTTAATAATTTTTATCCTGATCTGTTTCATCTGGTTCCATTTCATAGTCACGATGTAATAATATATAGATAAAATATAAGAACAGAAAGCTATGAGTTGCAAGGTTAAGAAATCAAACACAAGAATCACAAATAGCATATGAAATGAAAATTACTCAAATGTAAATTTATAATTAACAGTGTATGATAAATACAAAAGTAGTAATATTAATAACTACAGCCACGCAAAAAACAGTTACATTGGTATAATTTTTTGTTTTGCCACAAAAATATATACTGATGTAACTATAATGTATCATCTAAAAAAAATAATACTCTGTAAGAAAGTGCAACTGCAACTGAATTTAGAGGATACAAGAGATTAAAAGGTTGATATAGCTAATTAATAGCTGATTCAATGAATGTAGAAATGAACGAGCAGATAAATATAATATCAGTACATATAGGATGTAATAATGGATGATAATTCAATATAAAAATAAGATGTTTAATAAAAGGAAAATGCACATATAATGCACAAAGGCAGCATATTGAATACAACATATATGTTTATATATACGATATCTATTTATGTATTACAGAGGTTTTGTAGATATATGTTCCGGATATATATACATACAATAAAGCACCGTTTATACGTCTCTCATTTATACGTCTTTTATATTTATACGTCTTTTTAGTGAAGTCCCGATTCATTCCAATTCATTTTAATACAAAAATTCTTCCTTTATACGCCGCTAATATCGGTTATACACCTTTTCAACTCTTCTAAAATTTGCGAAATTTCTCGACCTGTCATTATTTTTCATTCTAAATAAGACAGATTTTTCCTGAAAGCATCTTAAATGGAGGAACACAGGAAAAATCGCAGAATACTGACCAAAGAATGAATTGAATTCACAGCAGAATTTTTAATACTCATAGACAAGCAACAAATGAGACGAATATTAAATATTTTTAATGTTATTAAATAACTATCTGTATGGACATAAATCGTATGATTGTTATTAAAAATACGCAATAATATAATTAATGTTCAAAATGTGTTCATATAGTTCTTAAGAAATGTAATATAATACTCAATATATGGTATACGTAATTAGTACCCAGTCATGCATTAAAAGTAGTATTTTTCTCACTTTTTATAATAAATCTTTTATTATTATTATTATTATTATTATTAATTATTGTCTTAAAAGGAGTCTAATATACATTTACTAACTTAAGAAACTTTATTAATTAGTATTTTCATATAAATTTTGCTTTAGTTTAGTTAAATTTGTAGTAATCAAAGTGTTATTATTAAAATTTCGATTATACGTCTTATCATTTATACGTCTGTTTACGTCAGTCTCTTGAAAGACGTATAAACGATACTTTACTGTATATCCATATCCATATATATAAATTTTTAAGGCCTCAGTATGGTGTCTCACTGATATTTTAGCAGTAAATTTTGTAGAAAAATTGAAGTTGTTTAGAATCGAATCACCAATTCCGGGTTTTTAACATCATATCGCTGATGCATTCTCCATACACATCTTAGGAACGCAAATATCGAATTAATATCCAGTTTATTGATTAGATAATAAAATGCTTATAAGAAGAGTGGATTTCGACAAAATTTTACAAAACTTGACAAACATTAGGGAATCACTGAATAGTGAAACATAAAATTCACACGTAAAAGTTTTGGTGAGACATGAGTATTTGTAGCAAATAGTTTTTTTTTTTTTACTGCGCATGTGGGAAAGATAGAATTTTGTTTTATTACATAAGTTGAACACCTGAGGTCATAAATGCATTTGAATGGAGTAAAAATTATACGGAAATTATCGCAAAGTAATAAGCTAGATTTCAGATACGTTCCAGAGATGGAATTTCATAAGAGATTTTCAGTGATTGTGATAAAAATTTTGAAATCTCTTTTCAAAACTTCTTTTTTGTGAAAAACACTTTATGGACTTTTAACTGTAAAATAATTTTATCTATTTACTAAAGTTTATGAGTTCAAAAGGGTTTTTCACAAATAGGGACTTTTTCAACGTAGGTAAAATAATTGGAAATCCAAATTAAGCTTGTGTCTTGTGAAATCTCTTATAAAATTTCAACTCTGAAAAATATCTGAAATCTTGCTCATTCTTTTGCGGATAATTTAGTTGATTTTTGTTCTAATTACATGTGGGCATTTTATACTTAACAATAATAATGGACCTTATGCACGAGTGGCAACAACTGCGGGTATTTAGCGATTTAAGTGGCCGGCATTATCTGACAGAGAAGTAAACAAAAGTTTCGAGCTCAGCGATTGGCGAAGAAACTTTTATGTACCCGCCATGACACGCAGTGCATAAAGTTCATTCTCTAATAATTTGTCAAGTTTTCAGAATGTTTTGTAAAATTTTGTTTACATCCACTCTTGTTAAAAGCAAAAAACTTAAAAAAAAAAAAAAAAAAAAAAAAAAAAAAAAAAAAAAACTGTTTTCATATATATATATATATATATGTGTGTGTGTGTGTGTGTGTGTGTGTGTGTGTGCGTGTGTGTGAATGTGTCTAAAAAATCATGCGATTCCAACCAAAAAACATATAAATATTGCATAATGTATGTGAAGTTATGTGTTAAAGTTATTAGTTGTTTGTAGTTTTTTTATAATAAAGGGTAATCCAATGTATTTGTGTTTTTCTTCAATTACTGATTGGTCCATTTACTGCACTCGTGACAAAATCGATAGTGAGGAATATGAGTTTGCAAATATGTTTTGAATGTCTTAAGTTCAAGGTTATTTCGTTCAGTATTTTTTTTTTTTTTTTTTAGAAAATAGAAAGAATATGAAAAAAAATATCTCTTATGATTTGACCAACACTGCAATTTGATAATGAACACGACATCCAAATTTTATGTTCATATACTCATTTATTTAAGGCATTATACATGCTTCGAAGGCTAACCCCACCTCCTTTTGTATATATGTATATATATATATATATATATATATATATATATGTATATATATATATATATACATATACAGCTTTGCCTGCTTCGCTGAGTATTATTCTTAAATGAATTCTCAAAATGCTTTATCATTATTAATAAAACCTCAAAAAGTAAAACATATATTAAAAACAAATCATTGAGATCAGTTAGTTAAAACCTAAAAAAGAATAACCGTTGCATTTGATAAAAGTTTTCCCGGTCGCAACGCGAGTTTTCAGCGTATCCACTGCCTTCCGCAGCAGCTTACCCGATTTTTTATTTCCTCTTTCCGGAAAATTTTGAAGTTTTGCGAAATCCCATCAAAATGTGTAATGCGTACACTTAATCAACACCCAGACGCTGAAATTTGCCATTCTAATATAATTTGGAGCAATTGAAACGTGAAAGCGTGTTTTTTACTCCGCCTGCCCCAAGTGGGGAGGCTAATTTCGCAAAATCTCTTCAGATAAAGTGTTGCCTACACATAACCAAGCGACATGTGAAAAAATCGCTTTCCCAGGATAATTTAGAGTTAAGATATGGTTTAAAATGTGCTTTTACCCCCACCCTCTTTTAAAGGACGTGGAACGGAGGTTTAATTTTGCAAAATCTCTTTATACTACTTGTTCGATACGTATAACCGACCCACACATCAAAAACAGCTTTTTCAAGATAATTTGGAGCAGATTTAAGTTTGAAAATGTGTTTTACCTCCCCCTTCGGTTTAGAAAGTAATTGACCCTCGACCCCAAAGGGGGTAAGGGGAGATTTCGTAAAATAAGTTAGAATATGTGTCGGATACATATAAACAATTTACGCACCAAATTTCGTGACCGTAGATCCCATAGATTTCCCAAGAGGAATTTAGCGCTAAGAGGGTGTCTCGAATTTGCCCCATCTTTACCCCCACCCCCCAACCCGCTAAAAGAAAATTACAAAAATAAAAAATAAATTAATTAAAAACAAAAGTGGGTTTTTGGAGATATCATAAAGGAGACATGTTCATCGTGCAATTTTTAGCAGGGTTCTGCTAAAAAAATAAGGAATTTGCGAAATTTCTCCCTGGCAAACGATTTTTCAACTGCCTCTGCTGGAAATCAAAAATTCCAAAAATCGCACAGAATGTTTGTACTCAAGTCTAGTCTTCTCACATTCATTTACTTGTGCGTAAAAAAAAATTGTAGCCGAGTTATGCTTACAACCATTTCTTTTTTTTTTTTTTTTTTTTTTTTCTTTTTTTGATGTTGTGTTTTGCGTTTTGCCCCTCTCCCCCCTGATGTAATTTGGAGCTCAATTATGCATGCAAACGTGTTTTTACCTCCTCCCCCTACCCACACCCAAGGAGGGGGGAGGGGGAAAGCCCATCGCTTTTCTGAAAGGTCTTCGGAAACCAGGATCCACTGGCTGAATTTTCCAAATTTTTAATGAAAATTTCAAAAGGGTTGTTTAAATGTTGTTGTTTTTTATATGTTCAAAATTTTGAATAAAATTTTTATTTACTAAAAAAAGAGAGGGATTAAAAATTGCAATAGAACTTCCTAGTCTTGATAAAAAAATATCGTACTAATCCATATTTTTTCACTATTTAGTTAGTAATATATATATATATATATATATATATATAGTCAACGTTATTTTAAATATACTGTAATTTATTTCAAACAAATATCGTTAACATTATAACTCATAGTACACAAAATAAAAATACTGCAATTAAAAAGAAGCTTATTAGTATTGTTTATTTTTCAGGAAGCTGTTGTCGACGAAGTCGACGTTGGTTATAAGTAAGTAATACTTTATACTATAACATTTTTAAGTTTATTGTTTACTTATTTATTTTAGAATGTTCATTTAGCCGAAAACGCTCTTACCTACGTTTGATGAAAATATGTTCGGTATATACATATATAAAACATATATAATCCATTTGATAATAATAGAAAATAATGAGAACGAAGAATAAATAATCAGTCAAATAAATCACCGCAGAAACATACACAGGCCAAACAAAGTAACTATTTATCTTAACACGTTCACGCAGGCGCATTTTGTTTACAAAGTTTTCTCGAAAGTATCCGAGCACAAGCCAATAATTCCGGTTTTAAATATGTACATTTATAACTTTTTTTTTTAATAAATCCTTGTCGAAACATGTTCTTAGACTGACTAAGACACATCATTCGACAAGGATTTATTTAAAAAAGCAGTTTTAAGTATACTTTTTTAGGACAGGGATTATTTCTAGTGCTCGGATACATTTGCCGCCGACTGTAGCTGTGACCCAACGGTGGGTCACGCCGGCGTGAACGTGCTAAATTGATTTAATTTTTGAGTTTAATAATATTACTTACTTTAATTTTTTTATACTAGAATACCTGATGAAATATAATATAGGGCCGTGTATTTTGATGCTGAAGAAAAGAAGGATTACATTAGGATAGTATTTCAAGGTAATATGATAGATCTTTTATTAATGAAAACAAACTTTTTATTTTGAGTTGAACAAAAGAATTTCGGACCAAAGCAAAATAAGATTGAATTTTAACTGAAAAGCTCAAAATGTTATATGCTTTATGCTTTTTGTAACTAATTACATTTGTCTAATCGCAGATACGTAACCAGAGATGTTACCTGCAGGAGGATAAGATAGTTCGTGGGGGAATGAGACCAAGTTATTAATTTATTTGAATGGCGAAAAAGTGAAAATTTATTTAATTTCAAAATATATGGGTAGGCTCGAATAATGTCGTGACTAAAGAATACAAACTGCAATTGAGTTTTATGAAACGTTTTGTATGATGTAATAAAAAGGACAATAATTTAAAGATGATTATAATACTTTTAATGTAAAATACTTTTGTTTATATTATGTTTCTTGTATCTTTTAGAAACTTGAAAACTGCTGAAGGAAAACTTTTCTTAATTGTTAATGAAGACGAATTTTTTGTGCTGTTTCCTTCAAAAAAACCAAAGAAATTTAAAGCTGTCAGAAAATTTTTGTCACGATTATTCTGTTGTTAAAACAAAAGCTCTTTAATTACTTAATGCCTCATCGAAAATAGACATATATAAAACATATAATTGAAATAAGAAATAGTATAATAGAAGAAATATAATAGAAATAAGAAAATGCAGCTTAAAAATATATTTAATGGAATTTATGAGGAAGGATTTCCCTCAGTAATGTGAAATTGTCAAAGACTGACGAGGAAGAATTTCCCTTGTCAGTTTGTATCATTCGTATCGACGAGGAAGGATTTCCCTCGTCGATACGAATCTGTCAAGCATTGGCGAGGATGGATTACCCTCGCCAATGCGAATCTGTCGAGCAAGGAAGGATTTCCCTTGCCGATAGGAATCTGCCGAACGTGAGTGAGGAAGAATTTCCCCCGCTGATTTGAATGTATCAAGCATGGGTGAGGAAGGATTTCCCTCGCCGATAAGAATCTGTCAAGCATGGGTAGGAAGAATTTCCCTCGCTGATTTGAATCTACTAAGCATGGGTGAGGAAGGATATCCCTCGCCGATAAGAATCTGTCAAGCATGGGTGAGGATGGATTACCCTCGCCAATGCGAATCTGTCGAGCAAGGAAGGATTTCCCTTGCCGATAGGAATCTGTCAAGCGTGAGTGAGGAAGAATTTCCCTCGCTGATTTCAATGTATCAAGCATGGGTGTTGAAGGATTTCCCTCGCCGATAATAATCTGTCAAGCATGGGTGAGGAAGAATTTCCCTGGCTGATTTGAATCTACTAAGCATGGGTGAGGAAGGATATCCCTCGCCGATACGAATCTGTCAAACGCAGACGAAGAAGAATTTTCCTCGCCGATACGAATCTTTCAAACACAGACAAGGAAGGATTTCCCTCGCTAATATGAACCTACCAAATATTGAAGCATTTTATTAAATTTATGCGAAATTTTCAATAGGCATTTTTTGACTTCCAGATATTAAAAAATAAAACAAATCTTCAGTTAAAATATATTTTCTAAGCCTCAAAGAATTTAAAAACATTAAAAAGTTGTATTTATAAAATGAAACATTTTCTACAAGTTTTGTAATATTCCTCAAAATATAGAAAATAAAAGAAACAATAGTGAATTATATTCTCTTTTTTGGGTCTTATAATTTTAACATAGTTCATTTATCTATTTATTTATTTATTTATATTTATTATTTTTTTAATTGTACTACGAAGCCTTTCTATATCCAACCTCCATGTAACGGAAATATTTTTACATAAAATTTTTAATAATCCCTGTCATCATTATATTAAAAATGTTTCTATATATGCAAAAAGTTTTCTAAATATCAAATATTTTTCGAGTTTCATGACAAATAAGGAGTGTTATCTTCCCTGAGATCAATAGAGGGTCAATGATTTGTATTACCTGTTGACAAAAGCTGAACAATCCAGATTCATTTTTTTTAAGTGTTTTGTGATTTTTTTTTTTTTTTTTTACCATGTATTGAGCATTGGTTGTGCTGAGGAGAAACAATTATACTATTTGAAAAGATAAAAAATGCATATGACAAAAGTTATATATGGTAATAACATCTGTCGCTTATAAGCGATATAAGAAATTTCTTTACTAAGCGGAAAGAAGGGACGGAAAAAATGAAGAAGAAGAAAGAAAATGACCCTACATTGGTAGAAATTTTTTTTTTCTTTAGCAATCATTGTGTGAAATTCCCCCACTTTTCTAGATTCAGTCTAAAATATTCAAATTTCCTGAATTTCACAGTCAGTTTTCGAATTCCCTGACTATTCCAAGTTCTCCAGCTAGTGTGGCAAACCTGTCTTATGTAAAATGACTTTCCGAATGCAAATACCCCCATTTCGCCCAATCGTCCACCGTTTTCTGGGGATACCACCCCCATTCCCCAATTTCAATGACCAGAGCTGCCAACCTAATCCGGCAATTTGTTAGTACCGCCCATTTTTCTACACCAATAAATTTTTAAAGTAATTTTCTTCAGATATATTTGCGATGCATTAAGAAGAAAAAAACTCTAAGAAATGACTGGTGTAGAAAAAGGGGCGGTACTAACAATTTGCCGGATTAGGTTGGCAGCTCTGAATGACTGTTCTGTAATTTCAATCACTGTTTCGTAATTTGGAGGGCGAAAAAGGATTATTTTAACACTTAAACAAATAAATAAATAATATATAATAAATAAAATATAATAATAAAATAAAATAAATGTAATTCATAATTTTAGTGGCATATCCCTCTAAAAAACTCTCCAGAAGGTATGTAACAGTTAAATTAATCTTTCTCCTCTCTACAGTCGGCAGCAAAAGTATCCAGAGCACTAACAATAACCCCTGTCTAAAAAAAGTACACTTAATACTGCTTTGTTAAATAAATCCTTGTCGAGTCGTGTTCTTAGTCAGTCTAAGAACATGATTCGACAAGGATTTAACAAGGATTTAACAAAACAATATTAAGTGTACTTTTTTCACTTCGGAGTTATTGGCTAGTGCTCGGATACTTTTGCTACCGACTGTAAAAATCTAATTTATAAGCAATAAAGTTACCGAAATTTAATAAAAATAGGAAGACGTATTAAAAATAAATAAATAAATAAAACGGTGGGTGACAGAGCAAAATTAGTGTCATATTTGGATTCAGTATGTTATTTTACATAAGAATTTACAAAAATGGTGTTGGGTCAATTTTCATGTGGAGCAGTATATTCAGCAACTTATACGTTTAAATACGTTTTTCGTTTATTTCATAATGTGGTGTTAAGGCTGTACATCTGTCAGATAGCTCCCTTTCTCCCTTCCCATGTTATACAATGGGATTTTCGATGCTTCGTTTTATAAAAATATCTCATTCAAAAATGAACTTTTTCGAATTCTGTTTTTTGAATATTACTCTTTGAACAGATCGTCTTTTAGCTCAGTGAGCAGTTTTTAAAAAAAATAAATTTAAATATTCTACTTAGGGATCCAAACTTGCAGTCTATAATTTACTTATTGAAATAAAATATTTATTTCAATTTTTTCGAAAAATTGCTCACTAAGCTAAAAGGTGACCTGTTCAAAGAGTAATATTCAAAAAGCAGAATTTGGAAAACTTCGTTTTTGAATGAGATATTTTTATAAAACGAAGCAACAAAAATCCCTTTAGATAACATGGGAAGGGAGAAAGAGAGCTATCTGACTGATGTACAGCCTTAAGGTTCTCTATCGGTGAGCATCAACGCCATCGAATTCCCATGCAGTGTTGCCAGATATTTTTATTTAATAGTCAGGCGGATATTTTTATTCAATAGTCACCAATAATTTAAAAAAAATTTATTTAATATACATAATAGATTTATCTTCAATGTGATTAGGCAAACGTTACAATTAAAAATTATTGGTGATTGCTCAATAAAAAAATTCGTAAAATCTGGCTAGAATGTTCTCATGTTAACCTAAGGAGAAAATGTTTCCTATCATTATGTCTATTATGAAATAGTGCCTATTTTTATATTTCGTTTTCACATTTGGAGAAATTTAAGAATATTAATATTTCGTCTTACAAAAGATGTATTTTTGTTGGTTTTCCAAATTTATTTTTAAGTCGTAAATTGCTAAATTTTACTTTTTACAGCTTCAAAATACAACATTTATTTTTTTAAAAACGTGACATATTTTAACAGCGATAAAATTTTCTGAATGTCAAAATGGAATTGAAAAAGATGCTTTATTTAATGAATAATAGGGATTGATTTTTGTATTAATTTATTTTATTATTTTTATTATTTTTATATGTTCAAAATCTGATTTTTCTCAAATATTTTTAGCATGCCTCGAAATGAATATATTTTATTTTAAGTAACATTAGATGGTTTCCTATTCAAAATAGTGTTCATGTCACTATCAGTTTGCGTACATGTATGTAACAAAAGAAATTAGATGCGTTACTGTGTATAAGGCTTTGTTTCCTATGATCTGTTGAGTTTAGCTGTTATGAAGGCTATAAAAATCCTTCCGATGTAACTTTTTCTCTAAGGCTACTTTTACTTTTCCCCAGTGAAAATAGCATCATTTTTATCAAGGGCAAAAGCAACTTTTCTATTGAATATGTTTGGAATAGCAATAAAGTTTTGTTTACCGGATCACACGAAAGGTCCAGATACATTAACGGTATAAAAGAGGAAATGGTTGAAAGTGCATTTTTAATAGTATTAACCATTTTGAATACCTTCCTATGTTGTTTGTTGCATGATGTTTTCGATTTGACTTTCTGTTTGTTTTTGTGCCTTGTCTATAATAATTAATTTCTGTTTACGTTTAATTATCTTGTAAAAATTCAGCAGTTTTGTTAAACAACGTACTATTGTTAGGTTATATAAAACCCGTACAAAACACATACTAAAAATGTTTTTCAAAAAAAGGCAATTTTTTTTTTTTTCTTCTTGTTATTTTACATATTTTTGAAATGGGCCGGACCATACGCTGTTAAATATAAACTGACCGGACCCGGGTTGAATTTTTCGATTTCATACCGGGCGGGCCGGATAAGCAAAGCTTTCGTACGGGCCGGGCCCGGGCTTCAAAATGTCGGCCCGTGCAGACCTCTGTGCTCGCCAACCAATGGTTTGTTATGTTAACAGCAAAGAACCGTTGTGCCTGCAGGGAGTATTTAACACAGCATGTGAACTGGTGGAGAAGTGAAAGGGGCAATATTCTTTTCTCTGGTGAGTCCCATTTTCTGTTCATCATGATAATAGGCATATTTTCATTTGGAAGGAACATGGCACTAAAAACAATCCTGCGTTCCTACACAGAAGTATCATATTTGGTTGTAAGCATTTGATGGTCTACCCGACATTTCTAATTATGGGCGCACCAATCGCCGCATTATTCGAAATGGAGCTCTAACCTATCGCCGATATAGTGATGAGATCCTCATACCTACATCTAGAGCTTGGGGTTGATTTCGGACAGTATGAGTCAAAATTGTGGTGCTAGTAGCCATAAGAAGGTGTTTTTGAAGAGAAGTGTCATTCATATTTTAGTGTCTCTGAGTCGCTAGCGTTAAATATCGATCTTTATTGGACGTTGATTTGTTCCACATCCATGTCCTTACCCTGGTCTTAAGCCTTCATTTCAAGTCTCCGATAAAGTTTCCAGATCCTGGAAATCACACTTTGTGAAACTCCAGTGGTTTCTCCTGCTACTTCAGCTTATGTTTACCCCCATCCTTTCTAACCAACCAGCAACTCTTCAAGTTTCTGAATTGGTTAAATGACTTTGTTGAGACGGTCGCACTCATCGAAATAATAGACAGACTTACTGAATGTTGATCATTCTTTTTCGCATTCTCTTTCAATAAGTTGAAAGAAAAATTTCATTTGCTGCCGCTAAAACGTTGTTTTTGATGTCAAACTTAAAATTTGAAAAGGAGAAAAATTTGCATTTGTGACACTCTTCTTCCAATTTCTGCAAAAAAAAAAAAATTCACTTATACTGTCATTTTATATAAAACATATACTGCTCAAAACAATTAAAAGATATTGTATTTTAAATGCAATTAAAGAAAAATATAGAAATCAGCAATTAAATGGTAAAAGAAATTGTTATGTAAAAGACAATTTGTGGAGTTTGCGTTCCTGCAAACTCCATATTAACTTAAATTCTTAATTAGGTTACTAAGAGAACACAAGAATTAAACAAACAATAAGAGTTTATTTGAACCAGATTATTGGGAGGGCGGCCTGGTAATAAACTTAGCTCAGTCAGCGTATTACTTAATCAAAATATATGAATCAACAATTTGATTATCTAATCTTAAATATCTCACCCCAGCAGATAGTCGAAGGTGTAGAGACGGTTGCACTCGTACTCCGCTACTACGACTTCACTATGGATCAGAGGATTCCCTTCAGACCAAACTTTACCTTTCCGAATGCTAGTAGATACGCACACCAACACTCATCACTACTTAACTTCACGCAACTAAATCTCCACAACTCTACTTCTCGATACTCGCCAAAATAAGATTCATCACCATCCACTATACTAGTGGATCTGCAGATCAGGAGCCTCAACGTCCTATTTGCATCAGACATTTTTCAATAGGTCATTTTTATTTATTTCTTATTATATAATAGTATATATGGATTCGATCGACTTATTACCATAATCAGATACATTCCTGAGGGGGGCTGCCGCCCCCTCAACCCCCCGCTGTATCTCTCTTTCTATACCTATTTATATATCATATAAAGTGTTACGGAATTGTAAATAATTGCATTTATTTTTGTATAAATTTTTTCAAAGAGGCTTAGTAAGTCGATAAAATGCTAATTTTGTGCATTTCTAGTCGTTTTAGCGTTAAAATAGCCTGATTTTCCTTTAAAAACGAATTGAAAAGCTCCAATAAGGGAAGAAATGGATTTGGCGCCAAATTTGGCGACTGTTTCCCTCCTTGGCGATTTTTTTGGCGACCTTGGCGAGAAAATCATTAGGGATATACCAAATATGGAAGCTCTAATCTCATTGGCTGATGAGATACGATAATTTTCCAGAACAGTCTGTGTTCGATAGAATAGTATAAAAGGAGCATTTTTTTAGCCAAGGCTTCCAATCTCAGACCTGTGTCGGTTTCGTCAAATGCTTGCTTTGCTTTGAGCCTCTTTGAATGAGACTTGCTTTATGTGTTATTGCTAAACAGTTCGTACAGTTGTTTTGCTGTTAACGGCTGTTGTTTAAGCTATGTTTACTGGTTGAATTGAAGCTGATACTTGGTTTATAGACCTGTATTCTTCTGGAACTTTCTGTGAATAAATCACTGAATTTTTGCAAGTTTCGCCTTTCATTCTCGGACTACTTACAAACCCCCAAGTACGCAACAATATGCATTCTTATTAAACGACGGTCTTGTATTATTTCCCGGAAATTCATAAATACCGAATTTCATACAAAAAAAATTACATAGCATATCGGAAATATTTTGCGAAGCCTTTAAACTAATTATCAATTCTATGCCCACAATTTTCAACATGAAAACAGGCTTTTAAAATTGTAATAAAATTTCATTATATTTGATGGGGTGTAACCATGTTAAAATACACTTTTAAGAAATACCGACTATACACCATAAAAGAACGAAATTCCTTTATGTATCCCGGAAAAGTAGCCACAGTCATTATAAACGCCAATAATAAGAATAAATCTAATAAATTATAACTCATTAATCTTTCAAACTAATTTGACATCATTTGGATGATTACAGTACATACTCGGAATTATTTTGTGTGGTCCCATAAATTATTTAGTCTATACATAACCTTTTTTTAGAGTAAACATGATTTTAAGCATCTTTATAATGTATGTTAACTTTATTAAGTTCAATTCAGCATAAACGCATTAAAGTGCGTGATTAAATTAAAAATTCGTCCATAGGCTCTAATGTTACGAAATTCTTTCGTGTGTCTTTGTAAACGAACCATAAACATTGTATACACCAGTAAAAACTATCCAGCTTATTTTGCGTTTAAAATTAATAATTGTTCCAAATTTAACATCGTTTGGATGACTAAGTACATTGTCAGAACACTTTTGTAAGGTCCTGTACATTAATTAGAAAGCTTAAGAGCACATATTTTCTTCAAGCAACATAAATTTAAGCATCTTACTCACGTACTCTAGTTTCATTTTCTTCATTGCAAAGTAATGATATTAAAATGCGTTTAAACGAAATTCACCCCATACGCCGTAATGTTAAGAATTTTGGCGTGTCCCTGTACACAGTTTATAAAAAATATAGCAATGAAAATTATACAGCTATTTATATGGAAAGCTGGAATGTGTGCGCCAATTTGCAAGTCAATCGAAGGATTTTTGCGGCCGCTATTGCGGTACATACAAATTCCTCCCATAGGCCGTAAGGATAAGAAAAATTTTGGCGTGTCCCTGTACACGAACAACAAAGGGAATACACACCTAACACTATACAGCTAATTCCGTTGGGCTCGTGAATATGTGTACCAAATTGCAAGTCTATAGCGTTATTTTTGGGGCCGCTATCGCGGTACATACAAATTCTTCCCATAGGCCGTAATTATAAAAAAAAACTTTGGCGTGTCCTTGTACACGAACTACAAATGGAATGCACACCCAAAACTATACAGCTAATTTCGTGGGGATCATGAACATGTGTACAAAGTTTCAAGTCAATAGCGTGGTTTTTACGGCCGCTATCGCACGACAGACAGACAGACATACGGACGGACGGACCGACGGAACCCAAAATCCTTTTGAGTCTCAACAGAGGGCCTCCACTGACGTTTTGGGAAAAATTGAAGTCAATAGCTTGATTTTTGCGGTGGCTATCGCGGTACATACAGATTCTTCCGATAGGCCGTAATGATAGAAAATCTTTGGCGTGTCCCTGTACACGAACTACAAATGAAATACACACCTAAAACTATACAGCTGATTCTGTTGGGCTTATGAACATGTGTACCAAATTGCAAGTCGAAAGCGTGATTTTTGTGGCTGCTATCGCGGTACATACAAATTCCTCCCATAGGCCGTAATGATAAGAAAAACTTTGGCGTGTCCCTGTACACGAATTACAAATGGAATAGACACCCAAAACTATACAGCTGATTTCGTGGGGCACATGAACACGTGTACCAAATTGCAAGTCAATAGCGTAATTTTTGTGGCCGCTATCGCGATACATACAGATTCCTCCCATAGGCCGTAATGATAAGAAAAACTTTGGCGTGTCCCTGTATACGAACTACAAATGGAGTACATACCAAAAACTATACAGCTGATTTCGTGGGGCTCATGAACACGTGTACCAAATTTCAAGTCAATAGCGCTATTTGTGCGGCCGCTATCGCGCGACAGACAGACACAGCCCAAAACCGTTTTGAGTCTCAATGTAGGGCCTCCACTGACGTTTCGGCAAATATCCTCCAACATCCACACCATCTACTAAAACCATCTCTATTTTTATACTTCTTCCTACACCCTCCTTTCACTACATTTCAATCCTTCTTTTTAAAATCACTTCTAATTTATCTAACACTCGGAATCTAATTCTTTCAATGCAGCACCCAGCTGACACAAAACTAACTCGACCTCAACTTTCGCCGAGTCACTGGCGACGAAGCGATTTTAACCGTCCCCACTTTCCACTTTGCTGGATCCAGCTTAATTTTACACAAACTGTGGTGACGTTCTGACGTCTCAACCTCACAAATTTAGAATGAATATACAGTCTGTAACAAAAGTGTCCGAACACTAGCAAAAATTCCTATGTAAAAAAAGCACACTTCATACGGTTTTGTGAAATAAATCCTTGTCGAATCCTGTTCTTAGTCAGTCTAGGAACATGATTCGATAAGGATTTATTTAACAAAACCGTATGAAGTGTACTTTTTTTTACATAGGAATTTTTGCTAGTGTTCGGACACTTTTGTTACCGACTGTACATTATTATTTTACTGATCAGGAAGTTTGTAAACTTCAAAAGATAAATATCCAGAGATATTTTGTAATTATAAAAAATGTGCATTTTTCAAAATATTTACTGAAATTAGATGATTATCTGTTAATTGTGACTTTTATAGTTTACATTCGGATAAAAGTCGTGCATTATAGAACCCAGAGTCAACAATGTAAAAATATCACATCACCTGTGATTTAAAGATGCATAAGCTTTTAATCATAATAGTCAATTTTCTATATTAAAATTATATAAATTATATATTATAACATTTTTATATAAAAATTATACAAAATTATATAAATACACTGATATTAGTTGAGTTGTTCAACAATAAATTCTAGGAATCCGAATCTGAATGTTTCTCTGCGTCTATTAAATCCGATTTTTCTTCATCCGATATGTACTCTCTTTTATCAAAGCTTTCCACTTCATCACAAGTAATTTCAATTGTTTTGGCTGATGGGGGTTACAAACAGAAACTTGCTTCATAACTCTACACAGTTTTATCAAGATATATTAAAATTGTTTCGGGATATTTTTTTTTTAGAAATCCAAAAATTCTTCAGCAGGATATTTATTTTGTATATAAGGATAGAGCCTTAAATGTCCAGGAGCTTCTTTTACTAACTCTCGAAGTTTCATATAAACCATTGGTACTATCTGGTACTTCAAAATATTTTGTATGTATTTAAATAATTTTTCCTCTTTAATTTTTTTTATCACTTGTTTCGGATAAAGGTAAGCTATAGAAATAGTAAAATTGCAGTACTTAATCAAATGAACAAATATCAAATAATAGAAAGCTAGATTATATTATACAGCTTAGCATTACAGTATATATAATTATTAAAACTTCAAGAAAAATTATGTATTCTGCTGATCAGTTGAAAAAATATATTTCTACAATGAAACATAAAAAAATAAAAAAATAAAAAATGATAAATAATCTTGTAGTGGAGATAGTATAGGAGAATGTGCTCTGTTATGAGCATTCTAAGGTTATGGGCTTTTATATATCTTTTAACAAAAAGTAAATATGTTGGAGTACGCAGTTTTTGTGCTAACTCCGAAGTGAATAGGTGCATTTTCTTAGTAAGTGTAAGAAACATCGAAAAGAAAAATCGGAGAAAAAGCGACACAAAAGGGATTTGTGTATATTTTCAGAAAGCGATAAATCGAGGTTAACTAATTCAAAAATGTAAATTCAAGATATATTTATGCAGTATATTCCTTATATTTTGTGATGCA
This sequence comes from Salticus scenicus, assembly GCA_963930645.1. Lineage (NCBI taxonomy): Eukaryota > Metazoa > Arthropoda > Arachnida > Araneae > Salticidae > Salticus > Salticus scenicus. The sequence continues at coordinate 90,413,529 of OZ005662.1, forward strand.
ATATCGAATTCAACTAAAATGTGGACCAAAAGTTGCTTTTTCTGCCATTATAAAAGTGGCTGCCTTTCCCGGTTGTGAGCACCTTCATGTACTCAGTTGTAAGCACACTTGTCCTTTTTCATTTAAAAAGTGTGTTTGACTTACAAACTGACAAATATAACCGTTTATATCAAAATAACATATCTATTAGTGTTTACATGTATGTTCAGGTTTCTTTTAGCAGTGGCAACCCCGAAAAAGTCCACCTGTCCAACATAAATGGATTTAAATACGCTGGCTAATGCCATTTATAGGATTACTTAGTGGATAAGAAATTCATATATCGAATATGGACTTCCATGCAGCATCTGAGCTCCCCCAGAAGAAACCTAGAGAAAGTAAGACAACTCTACTTTTCAAAGTGCCGGCCAAGCGCGCTAAAAATGGGAGTCTCAACAATCTGACGATGTCGACTTCTGTGTCATCCGTTTAAAGCACTTGTCACTATGCCTAAAAAGAGCCCTTTCAATCAAATGCAACGCGTATGATCGTCTGATGCATTTGAACTGTGCTAATATATACATGCAAATTATTTTACTTGCAAGCATTGAACTTCTGATTTAAAGGACAAAGAAGATGACGGATTAAATTGAAAAAAAATTTGCTCTTATTATTTCGGCCACTACAAAATGAATAAATTTTGTTGTTTTCTGTATTTAGGGGGGGGGGGGGGTCTTATTATTTTCGCATTTTTAGCAGATTTTTCAAGGGTACCCACAACCAGATACAAAAAAAAAAAAAAAATATTTGGACAAAAATGACCACTTCACAAAATTGGTAGTTTTTTTTTTTTTTTTGACGGCACCAATACAGTTACTTTATCAAACGTTAGCTAAGGGTTCGAACTTTTCATTGGTATTCATATGTTTCATAATATCTACTCTATCAAAAGTTGTAAGTTGAAATCCAAACTGTGCCCACAACCGGAGACATTAATCACAGTACTACTGAATATAAGCCTGCCAATTATGCTAATTTATCCCGGATCTTTTACTTCAAATTTTGTTTATTCAAATTTTATTCACTTATTTACCTCGATATAATTGCATATTTACAAATTGCTGTATGTTTTTAATGATCAGCTATATAAAATGAGCTATTTTTTTGCTATTTCAACTTCATTTTTTTCTTCCTTGAATTGGATGGCTATCCCTCTTCGACTTAAAGGAGAGATGGTCATCTGCCCTTTTTATTTTATACTGTGTTTACCATATTTTGTTCTCAATATTCATTTTTTTTTTTTTTAATGAAGAACATATGAATAAGAATTTTAAATATGCAGAAATATTTCTTATATTTTCATTCTGAGAAATTTTACTCCAAGCTTTGAAAACCATGGCCATCTATCCTAGATTTATCCCATGGGGTTTTTGAAATGACCTATTCAATTATATCTTTTTTCTGGAATCTGTATACAAGCTTTTTATTTAGTTTTCATAATTAAGGTTCATTTATCATAAATCTTACTTTTAATAGAAGATTATTAGTTCTATTGGTTCTATCTCATTATTAAAGAAATTTCAGATTTGGTGCTTCCACATATTATTTGAGGTGTAACTTAAATATACTTTTCTTTCGCTTGAAATCCCTATTATTACGTGGCTACAAAAGCTTAAATTCTCGGTTTTCTATAAGTCTTAAATAAAACCAGATATTATTATTATTATTATTATTACTTTTTTTTTTTTTTTTAATCAACATAATTTTTCTTTTTTATTACAAGTAACATCAATAAAAGAACTTCATAATTCCCTATTTTAAATTCCTTACTATAATTTAATAAATGGTTCTATTTGAATCATGGTAAATATTTTTGCAATCTGCTTTTAAAAATCCAATTGGCATTGCATCTATTTTGAATAATAAGTCATAAGATGGTTAAAAATGAATCCTATTTTTGTTGTTTAAATTATATATCGATATGTTTTGCACACACACACACACACACACACACATATATATATTTAAATATATTTTTAAATTAATTTTAAATGAAATATAACACATAAAAATAAAAATGTGGTGTGAAACAACCACACGACTTCCATTACCCACTATTACGCGTATTATATACCTTTTTTGGAGATATAATATACTTTTTTTTTTTTTTTTTTGCAAATTTTCCAGTAAAATAAACTTGATACACGTATAAAGACATGTTAAACAGAGTTTACATAGCGAGTTAAAAAATAAGAAAGAAAACAAAGAAAGGAAAAAAGAAAAAGAAAAGATAGAGATATTTTTTTAAACACCAATTTCCGAGATCTAAAACTGAACTACCTAATCAGGAATATTGTTAATATTCCTGTAATAAGCATGTAATACTTGAGAAAGGTTATCCAAAATGGATTAATGAAACAAATTTCAAGAAAACCTTTAGAGACTTTTTGGGATACCAACTATTACCAAAACTTGGTATACAGAACTATTGTTCGGAAAACAATAATTACATACAAAAAGATATTTAAAAGGGAGTTATTATGCCGAATTTGAAAAAAATCTGTACAGCCATTTTTAAAGAAACGCACTTGCGAGACCTGAAATTGAGATATTTCTACAGGACGCCTATCAATTTTCGTGAACTAACCAACAATATTATTCGAAATAACATCTAATTGAGTGCTTATATAGCAACTTTGAAAATAATCGTTAGCGATGTTTTTGAGATACAGACTAACGGTCCCATTTCCGGTTTCTGATGACCCCCTTCCGGTTTTCCAATTTTTTACCAAAATTTGGAAAATTCATCTGTACACCAGACTTGTATCAGTTGTGAAGTTTCGTAGTGCTATCTTTACTAGTTTCGCAGATATGATAGCCAGAAAATTCCACACATACACTGACAAATTGCCAAAAACTACTTTTTTTGGACTCACGAAGACTTAAAACATGTAAATCAGGTGAAAACTTCATATAGAATTTTTGGACCGAATACAATACTTCCATTACCTACGGTAGTAGGATAATAGAAGTAATATATAATGGTAAATAACCATGTTTTTAAATAAATAAAATTAAAATAAAATAAAATAAAATAAAATAAAAAAAGATTTTTATCTGCGTTTTATTATTTAGATTTTAGTATAAAAATTTAGCAATACAAGTATAGCGAATTTAATTTGTACAAAAGTTTGAATGCAAAATAAGTGTGATTTTAAGCCGATAATAAGATGTAAATTTTTCAAACCATTTAATTGTTGAAAAAGTAATATAACTTATACATACAGACACACACTACCGCTCATAAGTATTTGGCCGCCATCCAAATTGTTCTGAAAATTTTTTTAAATATTTTACTGTGACAATTCTTAATGTTTTATAATTTATTCAAGTATACGCAAAGTTGTCAGTTAGAAGAAAAGCAAAATAAATATATTTTGCGATCACTTTAAAGTAGGCGAAGAAGTAAATAAAAGCTCATATTTCAATATTTCATACACCAATATAGCCCCCCACACGGTGTAGTGGTTAGCATCCCTGTCTTCTAGACGGTTGGGCTTGGGTTCGAATCCCGGAAAAGGCATTAATGTGTTGTCCCTGTTACGACTAGCGATGACCTCCCATTGGGTGCTCCTTCACAAATGTCATCATCAGCGACCCCCCGGATAATGCTCACTCACAAGTGCCGCACTATTGGGAAAGTATATATATATATTTCAATATGAAGCTCGTTTTTCTTTTTGGCATAAGTTCAATTTTCGTTTTCATTAATCGAACACTATCGATTTCTTTAATTATTCATGGATATAAAATTATGAAATAATAAAATACGTAATACTAAAGGTAACTGAAATAAAAATATAAGCAAAAAGCAAATTCTACGAAATTTTCTATTTCATTATTGTTTTTGGTAAAATTATCTTACGAAAAATTGTTATTTTACTAATTTTGACATATTTAATGCTAACCTGATGTGTTTTTGGTTAGTTGATAAAATTTTAAATTATAAAAGATAATATGGTGCGAATATTTTAAAATAAGGATGTGGGCAAATGCTTTTAAGTGTAAGTGTATATAGCCCTTGATTATGCTTAAAGTTACCCTGTGAAGACCTACTTAGATCCTGTCCTGGTGGATGTATTTCTTTGAAACTTGATATGTGTATTTTATAGATCATAAGAGGAAATGTAATTTGCAATAAAAAAATATTAATTCAAATTAGGTACGACAGGTGGCGCTTTTCACACAATGTAAAAAGAAGTTGTGCAAAAATTTGGAGTGTTAAAAAATTTTAGTAGTATATATTCAAAATGATTTTCCATGCTTTTAGAGAATGATCGAGCCTTACTGATCAAGTTGTTTTATTAGAACAATAGTAATTTTTCTTCACTGCGAAAATATCGACGATTAAAAAGCTTATGGTAAAGGACCCTATGGAGTACACATATATACACATATAGGCGAGACGTAGCAAATACTCGACGATAGCTTCGGGACCCCGAGCCCAATACCTTACCAAACCTCAATGACTTTTTCTAGTCTATCTTAACCTTTTATTCCTTCTGGTGTTATCCTTTTCTTGGGGGGGGGGGTCTTTTTTCCACACACTTAACATTGTGAGCTTTTTACCTTCTCGTCCCATGCTTTCATCTATAGATTTTCAGTCATTTCCCCCTAAATTTTACATTCTAAGTGCGGTTGTTTTATATATACGTTTGTGCGGATGTTTTGTATATACGTTTTGAGAAAGATGATTATTAGATCTGAAGAGACCGGCGAGTTGAATGGGCTGCAAGGAATATAACAGAAACAGATTTTAAAAAGAAACTCTGGAACGCATATTGACATGGTGTCTAGTTTTCAAAAATATTCAACAAATGCAATGTTACGTGATTCGTCTCTCTATTTAATCTTAGAAGAAAGTTTCTGTAATCTATTATAAGCTGGTTTCATGCATTTTTTCTGATCTCTACTTTGTGTAGCAGAAAAAATGCATTGATTTTGCTTGCATTCTTCTGGTAAGAAAAAAAAAAAAAGGTCACTGACAATGCATCCCGCCACTCTTTCAACCACGGTAGTATGACTTATTTTATGGTTTTCTTTGAAATGAGTTTCTGTTATTTTTCTTGTAGCACACCATACACTTTATTCTCTTAAAATTTAATACCTTTCTATCTCAAAACCTGTCTCGTCAAAGACCTTTTCCGTAAAACTTTCAAGCGTCGATACTCTCACTGTGCGCTTGAAAGAATACTAAAGTTCTACTAAAACAACTTGTTCAATAAGGATCTATCTTTTTTTTTTTTTTTTTTTTTTTTTTTTTTGACGCTTATCACTTTTTTTTACGCTTATCACTTTTTTTGACGCGAATGAAATACGCAATAATTAGTGTTAAAATTCCCTTTCATTTGTGTAAAATATCGCATTATTATTTCTATTTTGATCTTTGTTACAACTAATGTCATAACGCCATACAAAATTAAAAACGATTAATTCAAAATTCTTATCATTTAACGGTAAAATAAATGTTCTTAACGGTAATATTTCTTGTTCAAATCTCCCCTTTAAGCGATTCCGTGTTCCGCCATCTTGGAAATATGACGTACAAAATAGCGCATCCTGATTGGATGAGTCTGTGGAAAAATTGTGTGTAGAGACAATTTTATCAAGGTAGCTCTGAAAAAGTTGGGCAAGTTCGGCGTGCGCTATCACACTGGGAGTAGAGACAATTTTTTTCCGAAAAATCGGCGCTGATCAATGGTTCACTCTAAAATCGCCTGTAAAGTCGTCGTGTCTGATACGCGCTTAAGTAGACGACTTCTCTTCTTAGTTGACTAAACCAAACTGTTCGATGTGTGAAAAATCTAACCATGTAAACTCACGTTTGTTGGAGCTCTAACATTATAAGTTGTAGCAATCCCCCTACCCAATCATTAGTTATTTCATTTACTACATAGTAAAAATATTATAAGCAAAAATAAATTTATAGCTAAATTTTTAGATTTACTTGTTCATAAAAGGCGTGTCTAAAAATTTCAGTAAATAGTGCGGAAAGTATTAAAAAAAAAAAAAAAAAAAAAAAAAAAGTATGTTTGATAATTGAATACGGTTACATTTGTGTAAATGATGGATATAGTAATTTATATATATATATATATATATATATATATATAAAGCGATAGAGAGAGATGGATGGTTGGGTTTAACGTCGCACAAGTGCTGCGCAGATGGGCAATTGGCGACGGTCTGGGACACACCCCTAGAGGTGGTTCGGAGGCATGCCATCACAATTTTAGATCCTCCATGGAAGGGATGGCTCTCCCGCTTCGGTGACCCCCAGAGGTATAATTTTTGATGGGAACATGGAGGACATTGGATGGGGCATGGAGGATAGATTTTACGTGCACCAGCCACCATTAGTGTACACGACGGTCTTTAGCCGGCTCGAGTACCGAACCCGCAATCTTCCAATTAGATAGAAAGAGAGAGATACATAGAAAAATAATTAAGTGATTGTAATAAGTTGACTTTAAAAAAAATCAATTTTAAAAAGTTTGTGCTATTTTTACAGTCATATTTTTACTTTATTCCATATTGTATAGCAGAAAGTACTGGATTAGTAAAAATTTTCGACCTGGGATTTTTGATGGATTTACACGTTTTGAGAGTTGTATAACACGATTTGACCATTTTTAGAAAGTGTCTGTCTGTCTGTCTCTGTGTGTGATAAAATTTTGTAGCAACCGTATCTCAGGGGCTACTGCACAGAATTTCATACAAATCGGTATGTAGTTACATATTGAAATAAATTAGTGCCTATCAACTTTTGGTAAAAATTGCCCAACAGCTTGCGTTGCCATCCCGCTTTTTCTAAATTTTTAACATAGTGGTATAGGACGAAATTTTGTATGAATGTGCATAAAGATAATTGTTTTTTAATATTATTATGAAAAAAAAATATTTATAACAGAGATAGTCAACTGGGGGAAAAAATTGTATATGTAGGAGCCTCGCCCCCCCCCCATCCTGGGGAGAAGTCCCCCCTCGAGGGGAATGAAACGAACATTTGAACCATCGATCTGCGACAATTTAAAATAAAGATCGATTTTTTTTAATTTTTTTTTTTTTTTTTTTATGTAATATTGAGAATAAAATTGACTTATATATATATATATATATATATATATATTTAGTGTTATACGACTTTTCTGATATGGAAATTGTCTGCATTATCATGGAAAATATTTTTTTTTAATAATAATTTTAATAAAATATATTAATTATATTTTCTGATTGAATTTGTACAGAAAATATAGAAGAAAGTCATGTGGTCACGACATACTAGTTTTTTTTTTTTTTAAATATATGTATATATCTACTTGATTATCAAGCTCATCTTTCCCTCCGCAGATATTTTCTTAAATTCCATTTCAATATTAGGTACATAACGCATGAAGTTTATTTATTCTTTCTCTTTTAAAATAGAAATTATTCTATTTTATGATTTAGAATATATTCAAACTTTAATTAAAATATTAAAAAAAAAAAAAAAAAAAAAAAAAACGCTATTTTTTGCAATTAAAGTTTTATATATATATATATTCAAGAGCTAATAAGCTCCATTTTTCTAGCAGCAGGAATTTACATTAATTCCCATTTCTCATTATCTTCAAAAGCAGGCACGACAAGCATTCTATTGTTGTTCATAATGATGGATATTGCTTTAAGAATGCCTTCAAAATTTTCCCCTTATCTGAATTCCTTCAAAGTCTTAAGCATGAGATAATGATAAATTTTTCTCAGGCAGTCCCATTTTTTTTTTCTTAATTTCGCTTTGCTTAACATCATATTGCAGTTTGATTCTTTGCATATTGTCTGTTGATATATTAAAATAGTGAAAATATCTCAGAAACATTTAAAGTTACCCGTACCTAGAATTAGTTTTTAAAACATTTTTTTTTTTTTTTTTTTTTATTGGTCGTGTGTATGAGAAAAAAAATTGTAATAACAATATTAAATAAGTATTAAAATGAATAATAAAAATTTATTTTTGAGGGTTTCTTTCTTAAATGTAATTTAATGTGTATGTATTTATATGTATTAAATTTCATGCAGTTAAAGTAGTGATAGTTCTAAAATAATGAATTTAGGTAATATAAGTATTCATTTAGGTAATATAAGTATCGAATATCTAGTTATAAAACTATTATTATTTATTGTTGAAATAATAATTCATAATAATAATACATTCATTCTAATATAATTCATTTAAATTGCATAAGTTTTTTAACCGAATACCCAGTATACAAGAAATATTGTTTTAATAAATATACAAAATGTTATTCAAAATGATATTATGACAACGGATTGTGTGAGCTCACAGCACAAAGTTAGAGTGGATTAGAGTTTAATTTCTAACAAAAAGATCATGGTATGTAGAGCTCCTATAATACAGGCTGACGCATGAGCGGTCATTTTTACGCTTCAGATAAACCAGAACTGAAACGTGTTACTAGCTTGGCGTCATTATCGTTGTTACGGCGCAATTATTTGACTGGTTTAAAAAATGTCGATCGAATTTCGGGATCACCTTAAGAAGGTAAAATGTAACATTCCTGTGCTAGATCACTTTTTGTAATAGAGTTCAAAAAATATAAGAATGTTAATCAACGATTAATGGAGAATCATTTTTTTTTTTTTTTTTCTTTCTCCTGTTCTACTAAATTTGAGATTTTTTTTGAAGAAACAATGTGCAAAAAAAAAAATTAAAGATAAAGGAGATAATAAAGAATTAAAGAATAAAAAACAATAAAGAATTCTAAATTTGATATTTTTTTAGAAGATACAATGCATAAAGAAAAAAAAAAAGGATAAAGGAGATAATAAAGAATTAAAAAAGAAGGAAAAAAAAAAATCATAATACAACCAAAGAACAAATGAAAATGTTTCCATTAATTCGATTTAAACAGTTTAAAGGCAATTTTTTAATAATAAACATCCCCATTAAAATATTACATCACTATATATATATATATATATTTTTTTTTTTTTTAATATTATTCGACAAAATATATCAAAATTTCAACAAATCTTAATGCTTTTGAAATAACAATTAATTTACGTATCTAATCCCATTTTCGATTCATGAAATAATTTTATGCCATTTATTATTATGCATACCAACATTAAAAATAAATAATAATTAAAATGTTCAAACCGTGTTTTCTTCTTCAAGGAAATAAAAAAGAGTTAGAGATTTTTCTTTGAACCTAACATAAAAACAGCATGTCTAAATATCTTCCTAGATATGTCTGCATATTAAAAAAAAAAAAAAAATCGCATTAACTGAAGAACATAGTTCATATTGTAATTATAAATCAAATTAAAGATAAACAAAATGTTTGGTATCTGTAGAAGCAGTTAAATATATATATATATATGTGTGTGTTAATTAAATATCATAGTTATATTGTATTTGTAAATTAACGATAAACAAAATGTAGCATAAATGAAAATAAAATAATTTTAGATGTGTATGTTGGTATTAGGATTAAGGCCAAATGACTACCCGAGGGTCCTAGGCCTCAGGGGAAGGGCCAACCGTGTGTGTGTGGGTGGGGGGGTTCTTTCTAAAGGGTCCTAATCCATATTTATGCAAGTTTTGGAGAAAGTCAGGGAAAATTCCGAATGGCTACCCCGACGAGCGCGACCTGGCATTGAACCAGGCAACTCACGAGTACCAGCTTCGACGACAGAACCTCTCGGCCGCTTGTGAGTCGGTAACTAACACTATGCTGTTTAATATTATTACTATATTACCCACTATTCTTTCAATTTGTGCATTGAAATTTTCAGTATTTTAAAAATAAATTTTTTAATATTAGGTCATATGGTCAAGAGAATATATATATATATAGAGAGAGATAGATATATAGATATAGATATATATTATTACTAAAACTTTTACTGGCTAACTTGGTATTTTTCAAGCTGTTGTGAGCTCAGATATATATATATATATATATATATATATATAAATTTGATTACAAACAGCCTACTATTTAAAGAGTTGAAAACTTTATTAATTCATTTATTTTTATTTTCTAAAAATATAGATAACTAAATCATAAAATATTCGCAAAATTCAGATATCATTGATGCAAAGAATAATAATAAACAACATTTTTTTTTTTTTTTTTTTTTAAATACATACAAAAAAGAAAAATATAAGACATTAAGGTTTTAAATACATAACTTTGAAGTACTTATATTTTTTTTTTATTATTATTATTCAAAATTGTTAAGGATTTAACAAGGAAAAAAAATCAGTTCGCGTCTAACATTGTTTACAGATTAGATTATCATTGGCAAACACTGACAAAAATTTCGCCAACAACCCTAGTAAATTTCATAACCAAACAATTCTTTTTATCCTTTCAAAAATGCTATTTTTTAAAATTAAATCTGTAAATGAGTCATTTAAATGTATTTCAGAATCTTAATATAGAACTTAAATCTTAAAAATAAAGTTTTTTTTATTATCAAATAGGTTATAACATTTCGCACGATTCAGCTTTTGGACCTCGGAACTCATCCATCTCTTCTTCAATTTTAAATACTTTTTCTCCTTTATGCTTCATCAGTTGGAAACTTGAAGAATCAAAATTTGTTACGAGAATGATCTGTGCAATTAACGGCTGCACAATCGCCCCTATTTCATATTAAAAAATTATCTGAAAATACGTTTAAAAACAATCACGCGACAGGAGAATGCAGTTATGGTAACCTTTGAGCGTAATAATGGCGGATGCGTCAGCTCTCTATATAGGAGTCTTAATGGTAAGCAGATCGAATTAGCATGGTAGGCAAAGCCACGGGCTTGTAATAGACAACTTGCACGTTTTCTGATTTTATTCTTATATAATAGAAAATTAAAAGGTAAGAAAATAAATACATACATTTTCTTTATTTGAAATCTAATGACTGAAGTATAACAATTTTAACATCGGACTATTTACTCTATCGAGAAAACGCAGTATAACATATCGTGACGTAACTCTTTATGCCAACGAACGGGAGTAATCGTTGTTTACATTCGATTTCGTGCTTTGCTTTACTTCTTGAATCAGTGAAATAGGTTTTGTATGTTATAATAACGACTGATATTAAAAAATCGTAGTATAAATATTGTATTTTACCATTTTGCACTAATACAACGGCTAATGCCCCTCAAAAGTTATTCTTTAGCGTTCCACAGGATCCTATTAAACGAAAAGATTGGACAACATGAAACAACCACCATGAAAAGAAAACTATTGAAAATAATGATAATGGAAAATGGTGATAATGATATTAAATGATTATAAGATGAAAAAGAAATGCTCAGAAATCACATAAACGATTGATAATTATGAAAGTTAAAACGAATTGTTGCTTACTAACCAGGCTAATAAAATGCAAACACTAAAGCATCATAAAGTGTGACGTCAAGCAGCGTTTTAAAGTCACGTGATATTTGGTTAATTTTAAAGTTATTTTTAAAATTAATGAGAACCTTTTTTGCATTTTTAATAAACTTTTTGAAATTTATGGGCCTGAAACTATCAGAAAAATAAGATTTTGTTCAAATCCCCCATGTGTGCAAATTCCTCATTGGAAAACTGCGCGTTCGATACTTGAGTCGACCTCGACCAAGAACATCGTGTATTCTCATGGCGATTTTTCCACGTTAAATCTAAGTCCTCCAAGTTCCTACAAAAATTACACCTTTAGGAGTAGTGGATAAGGGATTACTCGGCCTTAATCTGGATCAAGTTTAGAACTCTTGATAGTTACAGTCGGCAGCAAAATTATTGAAGCACGCTTCCACAATTTTCATATATATATTTTTTTAGTTTGATCGCTTATTTTTATCACCAACTTAATTTTTTATAAACAGCGTAAGACTAAGATCATGACGTGAAGAATATTTAGTAGTAAACAAAACTGTATTAAGTGCACATTTTTCACGTAGGAATTATTGCTAGTGCTTCAATAATTTTGCTGCTGACTGTAGCGCTTCTATTGTTTATTTGTCTGGCCAAATCATACTTCCATCCTTATAGCGCTCTTCAAAAAATGGTAGATGGCTCTTCTCTTTCGTCTTAAATCCAGATAGTTTCACAACTAAAATCGGAATTTTCGGATGGCATAATTAAGAAAACAAAGTAAAGACGCTCAATTATTCTTCAGGACTAGTTTCAACGACATTTCTCATTTTACGTATCTACTGATGAGCTTTCGAATATTTCGTTCTCAGTTTTTGAATTAATAAATACAAACTAACTTTTATGTTCACTAAGCAGTGAACATCTATTACGCGGTATTACACGCCGCGACAAAAAGATAGGTACAAAGGGTTTTTTCTTTGATTTTTCATAAAATAACATTATCTAAATCGTGCTTATCATTTATTATTATCATAAAATAACACTATTCCCGGAATAATTTTTGTTTTAAGACTAATTTAGAAAAGTTTTAAAACTAAAATGTTTCTAATTTAAGACTACACTCCGCGGCAAAAAGATAGGAACAATGGTTTTTTTTTTTTAATTTTCATAAAATAACGTCATCTAAATTGTGCTGACCTTTTATTATCATATCAAAAACATATTAAATATTTGAATCATATTCAAAATATCCATATTCAAAATATAATCATATTAAAAAAAAAAAAAAATCTTTGTTCCTACCTTTTTGTCGGGGTGTGTTTTCTTAAATTAGAAAAAATTTAGCCTTAAAATTTTTCTAAATTTGTCTTAAAAGAAAAATTAGTCCGGGAATAGTGTTATTTTATGATAATAACTAGCATGCAACGCCGGCTTCGATGGTCCCTATTTTTAAATGAATCACTATAATGAATTCTCAAAATTGCATTAATTTTTATCACGTGGAAAAAAAAAAAAAAAAAAAAGAGAAACAAAATCTGAGTAGGAAAAATGTCGCACCGGGTTCTCACTGCCTTCGGAAAAAATTCCCAAAATGCTCTAACCCTTATTTCTATTTTTTTCCCACTTCGCCCCCCCCCTCCTGTCTATCCTAATAATTTTGCAAATTTGAAAATATCCGCAATCGATTTCTAAGTATCAAAAACCTCTATGCACCAGTTTTGAACGATATATCTCTATTTTTATTTTTTTGCCGCTCTACTCCCCCCGCCCTCCCAATAATTTTAAAAATTCGAAAATATCCGCAATCGATTTGTAGGTATTGGAAACCTCTATGTAACAATTTTGAATTATGTAACTCTATTTTCTTTTTTTTTTTGCCCCTCTGCCCCCCCCTTCCCGGCCCTCCTAATAACTTTACACTTTCGAAAATATCCCCATTCGACTTGCAGGCCTCTAAAACCTATCTGTACCAATTTTGAACGGCCTAACTGTATTTCTATTTGTTTCTGACCATAGCCCCGCCCTTCCCGCCCCACCTAATAATTTTAAAAATTCGAAAATATCCGCAATCGATTTGTAAGTATCGAAAACATCTATATACCAATTTTGAACGATCTAACTCTATTTTTATTTTTTTGCCCCCCCCCCTCTCCCCTCCCCCTTTCCCGGCCCTCCTAATAACTTTACACTTTCGAAAATATCCCCATTCGACTTGCAGGCATCTAAAACCTATCTGTACCAATTTTGAACGGCCTAACAGTATTTCTATTTGTTTTTGCCCCATAGCCCCCCCTTGCCACCCCACCCCCCTTCCCGCCCCTCCTAATAATTTTACAAATCGAAAATATCCGAAATGGATTTGTAGGTATCGAAAACCTCTATATACCAATTTTGAACGATCTAACTCTATTTTTATTTTTTGCCCCCCCCTATCCCCTCCCCCCTTCCTGCCCCTCCTAATAACTTTACACAATCGAAAATATCCTCATTCGACTTGCAGGCCTCTAAAACCTATCTGTATCAATTTTGAACGCCCTAACTGTATTTCTATTTGTTTTTGCCCCTTAGCCCCTCCCCCCCCTGCTGCCCCACCTGGGGGCTGAATTTCTAAAATTCCAGAAATTGGTTTTTAGACATTTGCATTAGCTATATTTTAGAGCAAAAATTTCACGCATATCTATTTTTTTGTTTGAGATATATAGGATTATGCGAAATCACGTTTTGCCCCCCCCCCCCCGCCCCCCTTGGGGACCGAATTTTGAAAATTCCAGAAATTGTTTTTAGTGCTAGAGGCCTATTTCAGTCGGTACAGTTCTCGAATTTTTATAATACACTCTTAATTAGTGCTAAGGGCCTATTTCAGTCGGTTTATTGAATGGGGATTTATTGAATGAAGTCCCCCCAAGGCACAACTTTGACATGAGTCCCCCCCCAGGCACAACTTTCACATGACAACCCCCCCCAGGCACAACTTTGACATGAGTCCCCCCCCAAGGTACCTCTATTTCAGTCGGTACAGCGTTGTCGAATTTTTATACGTCACTCTTAATTAGTGCTAAGGGCCTATTTCAGTCGGTTTATTGAATGGGGATTTATTGAATGAAGTCCCCCCAAGGGTACCCCTATTTCAGTCGGTACAGCGATGTCGAATTTTTATACGTCACTCTTAATTAGTGTTAAGGGCCTATTTCAGTCGGTTTATTGAATGGCGATTTATTGAATGAAGTCCCCCCAAGGCACAACTTTGACATGAGTCCCCCCCCAGGCCCAACTTTGACATGAGTCCCCCCCAAGGTACCCCTATTTCAGTCGGTACAGCGTTGTCGAATTTTTATACGTCACTCTTAATAGTGCTAAGGGCCTATTTCAGTCGGTTTATTGAATGGGGATTTATTGAATGAAGTCCCCCCAAGTCACAACTTTGACAGGAGTCCCCCCCAGGCCCAATTTTGACATGAGACTCCCAAGGCCCAACTTTGACATGAGTTCCCCCCCAGGCCCAACTTTGACATGAGTCCCCCCAAGGCCCAACTTTGACATGAGTTCCCCCCAAGGTACAACTTTGACATGAGTCCCCCCCAAGGCACACCTTTGACATGAGTCCCCCCCAAGGCACACCTCCCCCTCATTGGGAAAAAGAGAAAAAACGTTGTTTTGCGGCTATAAGACAGCTTGGACTTCCAACGTTATTTGTTACAGTATCTGCAGCTGAAACACATTAATTGGTTTGATTTAATGAAAACTTTATCATGGAATTTAGATCGTCACGAATTAACAAAAGAAGAATTTGTTGATATTAACAAGTTTACCAGTAGGCCTCTGGCACTAAATTAAAATCTGTCAATGTCAGATTTTCATGTTTTAAATAATGAAATAATGTCGTGTCTGTATAATTTTTTTTTCTCCTCCCTTTTTATGCTTTTTTAATTCATTTTATTTTGACATTTGTATTAGCTATATTTTAAAGCAAAAATTTTACGGATATCTGTCTTTTTGTTTGAGATATGAAGGATTTAGTGAAATCACGTTTTGCCCCCCCCCCCCTACTCCCCTTGGGGGGCGAATTTTGTAAAATCGTTTCTTAGTGGATGCCTACGTCATAGAAAGAACATTGTCACAAAATTTCATGCTTATAGGTCCAGGGATTTGGTCTGGGCGTTGATAGATCACCCCTTCACCCACTCAGGAAGTGCTCTTTTATATATATAGATAAATGATAAGCACAATTTAGATAATGTTATTTTATGAAAAATCAAAGAAAAAACCCTTTGTACCTATCTTTTTGTCGCGGGGTGTACTTGAAGAGGAAGGAATGTATTAATTCACGTGTTTAATACCTGCAATAAGCATCTAACTTTGAGAAGCATTTGCATCAAAATAATACATGTTTGAGAAAAACGTGACTTAGATATACAGTCGGCTGCAAAATTATTCGAGCACTAGCCAATAATTCCTATATTTAAAAAGTACACTTAAGACTGTTTTGTTAAGTAAATCCTTGTCGAATCATGTTCTTAGACTGATTAAGAACATGACTCGACAAGGATTTATTTAACAAAGCTGTATTAAGTGTACTTTTTTTTGGCAAGGATTATTGCTAGTGCTCAATAATTTTGCAGCCGACTGTAGATGGTGACTCTGGTATAGTTGGCCATAGTAAAGAGATGATCAATTTAAATATTTCCTAACCATGACCATACATGGGAACATAAACATTGTGCATAGGAAATAGTACAATGAGTTCATTCATAGCAGCTGTATTTTTCGATTATAAAAAGTAAGAGAAATTTTACTGTTTATTTAATTTAGTGATTGAATAATTTTGTTGAGTTAATATTTTACAATATTGGTGATTCCATGGATGAAAGTAACATGAGTAAAATTTCATCTTTTTTTGCCACCAGTATTAATATACAGAAATATTAATGGCATATTTGTAGCAACCTTCTTGATTAAATAGGATAGTGATTCTTGTTAGAAATTACTGGTGGAAGCAAAAAATATCTTTATGTGCGACTGACATTGCATTTTTCATGGAATTGCCCATATCATAAAAAACGGCAGTTTTTTGAGTGACGCAGCAAAGCTCAAACAAAGCTTAGCAGCGACACTCTATTATACAGCTAATTTAACATCAAATGAATTTGGAAACGCCGACATTTAATATCTCAGTAAATTGGAGATATTCTGATCTAATATTTTCAGAATAATCTTTTGTCTTCTGCATGATGCTATCCTGAAAGTTTCACACTTCAACATTGTATATATTTTGAGATCTGGAGTTGCAATTTAAGACTTCAAAGGAAAAATGTGTTTTGTGTGAGTTTTTTTTCTCGAAAACGGCTCGAAGAAATTTTATGAAATTGATATATGATATTAATTTATTTTGTCTGAGACGCATGACGTTCTCCGTTTTTCCCAAAAAACTCTTGTTTCTTAGATAATTTAGCTTGAAAATCGAACTATTTTTCCTCCGCCATGCATGGATTTGAACCGCAGATTCTCAGAATTCAGAACAGGCGTCATTCGGTTTTCTGAGGCTGTGGTTGGTTGGTCCAATCTGAATGCAGTCAATAAAATATTTAGATTTTTTTTATTAAATGCAAAAAGGAAACTTCATTGTTTGTTTTAAATACTTATTATATATATACTAAATTAAATTTTACTTAAATATTTCTTTCTTTTTTGTTATGAAGGAAATTATTCGATTTTAAAATTTCACATTTCGCCAAAATACTATTTAGATAATATTTCAATTAAGGAAATATTTTGTAATTATATGTATTCTATTTAATAAGTATTCATAATAAATTTATAATTTTTTAAGAGAAAATATTTCACATTTTTTTCCGATTAATTTTTTCCGACGTAAAACCCAACTAATCAATCAACCGATTAATTTTTTTCATCATTCATGTATTCATTCGCCGCCTCTGATTGGTGTTTCCTTCCTGCGCTCTCTGACTGGCTGAGGCTGTTGTGGTTTTATTGTACAAGACGTTTGCGGGAGCGGAGCTCCTCTCAATTTGCGCATGCTCCAATTTAGAGAAGAATTTCGAAGTATTATTCAGAGAGAAAAATTTTGGCGCCATCTTTTAACTTAATATAGAGTTACTATAAAAACGAGTGTGGTCGCTTTCTCATTATTGATTCTATATATTTCTTTTGTAATTCGTAGTTCCTTTCTAAATTTTTATTAATTACCATTCTCTCGCTCTCCTTTTTTTTTTTTTTTTTTTTTTGAATTGAGTGATGTAATTCTGGTGCGCTAATTTTTTTTTTCCCCTAATAATACAAAATGGAAAATAAAAGGATTACTCTATATTGCATTACAAGAAATTTATATATATTAAATAAGAAAGGCTTGCTCATGTATATTAAAATTTAATATTTGAAGTATCATAATCAGAGGGAAACATATTTATTTAAAAAATGGAAGATAAACATATTATTGGTAAAATGACAAAATTATTAATATTATTATTATTATGTATTATTATTTTATTCTTAATGAATGGCAGTCTATAATCAATTGCTGTATAAATAACAATAAAATCATTAAAATATACTTCAATTTTATTATTTTGCTATTAGGCAATTTATGATTTTTAAATAATTAAATGTCCATTATGTATTTCTACCAGTAAAACAAGAATATCCCCCCCCCCCCTACACACAAGCACTTCAGATATTAATAGTTTAGGTTAATGAAATTTCCTTTTACATGATTTTAATTTTAAAACCAATTATAAGCTGTTTTTTTTTTTGTTTTTTTTTTTTAAAGAATTTAAAAAGAAATAAAGAAAGTATATATTATTTCTTCGGTGCATTGCTGAAAAAAAAAAAAAAAAAAAAAAAGAACAGAAAAAGAGGGGGGGGGATAGCAGAATATATTAATATAAACTAAACTTTGTCTGCATCTAATTATTCTTTAAAAAGGAATTGAAATTTGATTTATCAAAATAAATAATCGTTAATAAATGAAAGTATTTTTGTAAAATTATATGAATATTATATGATCTGCCATCTTGTTTCGAGTGCCAGCTATTTGAAATATTCAAATTCTCATTAAAAAGGTATTTATGATCCAATTTACTTAAAACTCCATATATACGTAGCCCTCATTAATATTTCCATTAAGTCCATTAATTAATTGTAGCCGCCATTTTTAAATAAAATGGCAGCTACATGATAAGAAAAAAAAATCTACTCTTTCTATGAGCTGGAAGGACTTGATCAGTTGATCAATAACCCCTAAAAAGTAATGATATCAGAACAAAAACCCTTAACGGGTTAAAAGTTTGTGACGCAGCACTTTATTTCGATATGAATTGGAAATATGGGTCTTAAAAATAATGATATCAAATTTTGAGTGACGCTTTGCTATTAATTGAAATATACATAGATTTTTCTTATTTCATAATTTGCTTTTTTCTTCTATTTATATTTACATCACAGTACATTCATAATGTTTTCAACTTCAACGTGAAAAAATATATAGAATTTACTCACTGATGCTTTTTCATTTGCATCTCGTGAATTCAAAATATGAGTTTTAAAAGAAATGATATAATTTCAGTGACGCCTGAGTGTTACTTTAAAAAGATTTCTTTTTAGATTCCATAACAATCACTTTTGTTTTGTTGAATAAAGTGTATTTACTGAAATAATGATTTTAATTTTTAAATATACTGTCAAATAATCAAACTTTCACTCAATGTACATTATAAATTGAAGTTATCTAGTTCAATAAATTGATTTGTCTATTGCGTCACGCTATCCAAAACTGTAAGTAAAATTTATGTAAATGTTACTTTGCACACATTTTCACTGTTAATACTATGATACAAAGAGATTGTGTGATGCAAAAAGAAAACATTTGCAGAAATTTTACTTGCAGTTTTGGATAGCGTGACGCAATAGACAAATCAATTTATTGAACTAGATAACTTCAATTTATAATGTACATTGAGTGAAAGTTTGATTATTTGACAGTATATTTAAAAATTAAAATCATTATTTCAATATGTAAATACACTTTATTCAACAAAACAAAAGTGATTGTTATGGAATCTAAAAAGAAATCTTTTTAAAGTAACACTCAGGCGTCACTGAAATTATATCATTTCTTTTAAAACTCATATTTTGAATTCACGAGATGCAAATGAAAAAGCATCAGTGAGTAAATTCTATATATTTTTTCACGTTGAAGTTGAAAATATTATGAATGTACTGTGATGTAAATATAAATAGAAGAAAAAAGCAAATTATGAAATAAGAAAAATCTATGTATATTTCAATTAATAGCAAAGCGTCACTCAAAATTTGATATCATTATTTTTAAGACCCATATTTCCAATTCATATCGAAATAAAGTGCTGCGTCACAAACTTTTAACCCGTTAAGGGTTTTTGTTCTGATGTACATTACACTAATTTTTACTATACAGACTTTTAAGGTTCGTATATAATCCAGACTTTGCTTTTAAGCTTAAAACAAGTACGCATAGTCGCGGAGGGACGCTTTAAATTGGGTAGCTATCTGTCTTTCAATTTTAGGAGAGATGGCCACATGAAATCGAGAAGAGATGGCCATCTTTAAAACATCAACAACTAATGATATGCCATCACCAACAAAAGTATTTTATGATATTGCTCCAGTTTCTGGTGTAATTGAGATAAAAACAGTTCGAAGACGTACCAATGATATTTATGGCGCCATTAATATCAAACAAAAAGCTATGGTTTGAAATCACCAAAAAATAGTGAAAAAGTCGGAACCTGTCATCCCAGAAACAGACAACGTTGATAAAAAATCTTAAAAATCCTGGAAAAAATATGAAAGAAACGAAAGAAAAAACGATAACACGACACTTCTAGCTAGAGCCCCTAAATAAAATAATAGGCCGGGGCATCACCGCCATTTTCTTGCCTCCAAAGAGGACAGCATTCCCGCTTGGCGACCTTATCGCTTCGTTAATGATTTTAAGAAATCTTGATCTGAAGCTAATCCTGTCAAGATAAGAGCACTAAGCAACAATGATATTCCTAAAAACACATTTTTTTCCCAGTGCATTCTCAGGATGTTATTTTATTCTGAGGATATCCTATGGATGTACTGGAGTAAGATGTGTTGTTAGAGCGGTTTCTGTTTCTTTTACAAAATGTCGCCAAAACTCAAATACACAGTAATAGAAGGTCAGTGAACACTTTATATTCACTTCTTGAATGATTATATCAGTTTATCGCTAAACAAACTTCCATATCATAGTTTCCTTAGCTAAAATTATGAAATATAAGAAAACAAGTTACTCTAAAGTAACGTAAGAGGATTAAAAAAAAAAAAAAATGTTTGTCGTTTGTTTATCAGAGAAACGCGCTGGGTACATGTGGCAACCCTAACGCAACAAAATGCCTGATGCGCCAGCTCGTATATATAGGAGCCTTACTTCTAGCAAGAAGAAGATGAAATACGTCACAAATTATCATATTCTACAGATTACAAGAGAATAGAATTTAATGAGGATCACTATGTTTTGGTTATGGAGAAGAATACAATACCATAATCAAAACGAATGTCTAGATAAAATACATAAGGTGCCTGTAATGGTTCCATGAAACGTGCACAAACTATCAGGTCCTTTGCCGAAAATGCGGTAAAATTTTACAAAAAATGAAAGGTTAAAATTTTACTTCAAATTTTGTTTATTCAAATTTTATTCACTTATTTACATCGATATAATTGTATATTTAAAAATTGCTGTATATTTTTAATGATCAGCTATATAAAATGGGCTATTTTTTGCTATTTTAACTTCATTTTTTTCTTCCTTGAATTGGATGGCCATCTCTCCTCGACTTAATGTAGTGATGGTCATCTGCCATTTTTATTTTATACTGTGTTTACCATATTTTGTTCTCAATATTCATTTTTTTTATGATGAGTATATGAATAAGAATTTTAAATATGCAGAAATATTTCTTATATTTACATCCTAAGAATTTTTATTTCAAACTTTGAGAACTATGGCCATCTGTCCTAAATTTATCCCAGATGTGTTTTTTGAAATGAATTATTGAATTATATCTTTTTTCTTGAATCTGTATACTAGCTTTTTGTTTCCTTTTCATAATTAAGGTTCATTTATCATAAATCTTCTCTTTAATAAGAGAACATTAGTTCTATTGGCGCCCTCTCATTCAAGAAATTTCAGATTTAGTGCTTCCACATATTATTTGAGGTGTAACTTAATTATAGTTTTCTTACGCTTGAAATCCCTATTATTACGTGGATACAAAAGCTTAAATTTTCGGTTTTCTATAATTCTTAAATTCAACCAGATATTATTATTATTATTTTTAAAGTTTTTTTTTTTTTTTTTTTTTTTTTTTTAAATTACAAGTAACATCAACAAAGAACTGTATGATTCCCTATTTTAATATCCTTACTATAATTTAACTGGTTAGTTGTAGGGTGACTAAGGCACCCGTTGAAAAATGATCATTTCATTTTATTTATTTCTCACCTCAAATAATTCATTTGCAAGCAAGCCCGTGCAAAAAATTCGCACTTTATCTCTTCGTTACCTTTAAAATTTAAAATTATTATTATTATTTTGCACATGTTATTTTTTTCATACGCATGAGCAAATTTAATATTTTATAACTTATTTATTTTTTCCTGTGAAAGCATATTTCATTTTATGCTGAAAAAAAAAAAAAAAAAAATTGGCGACAATTAAAAATTTAAATGTCTATTTTAAAGCTGGTATTTTCATATTTTGATTAATTTTAAAAAATCTAATAAAAAATTCTTTACAAATATGGTACCAAACGAAAGAGGCAATTTTTTTGAATCCGTCGGATTAAACAGCTTATCGATCGGACAATTAGATATTTTAAAATTAACTAAAGTAGGGAAATTAGGAGACAGAGTCCAAGGAAATCTCTTAAGCCTATCTCTAAGCCTAAAGTGTGATAGAGTCAGGAACTGATGAGCGTAACTGTATATGATGATATTTGGTTCTATTTGAATCATGATAAATATTTTTGTGATCTGCTTTTAAAATTCCCATTGGCATTACATCTACTTTGAATAATCAAAGATGATTAAAAATAAGATTATTAAAAATGCATCCTATTTTTGTTGTTTAAATTTTATATTGATATGTTTTGCATATAGTTTTTTACTTTCTTCTATATGTAATATAGAGAAAGCATTGGATTCGCGAAAATTTTCGACCTCCGTTTTTTGATGGATTTACATGTTCTGGGATGTCTAGATTACGAATTAACAATTTTTAGAAAATGTCTGTCTGTCTGTCTGTCTGTCTGTATCATTTTTTGTGGACGCTGTATCTCATGAACCAATGAATGAAATTTAACCAAACTTGGTATTTAGTTGCACCCTGACATGAACTGGTGCTGATTAGATTTGGAGATCAATAGCTCAACAGGTGGCGCTGTGATAGCATTTTATCTAAATTTTTAACATTGCAGTATAGGACAAAAATTCGTATAAATGGGCATAATAAGAGTTATTTTAAACTTGTGATTGTAAAATTAATATGAATTATTGATAATAGTAGTATGTAACTAGGAAAAAAAATTCGTGCATGGGGGGGCATCGCTTCACCCCTAGGGGGGGGGATACCCCCCAGGGGGGGTAAATTTTCACAATGGGTATCTTTCGAAAGATCTCGTTGATAATAGTAGTAGTTAACTAGGAAAAAATTTTTGTGCATGTGGGGGCATCGGTTCCTCGGGGCAAAGTGTCAAGATGGGTATCTTTCGAAAGGTCTCGTCAATACCTTTAAAACGAATGGTTGAACCATAAATCTGTGATAATTTAAAACAAAGTTATCGATTTTTTTTTTACTTTTAACGAAAAAAAACTTAGAAAAAAAAATCGTTTTTTTTTTTTTTTTTTTTTAAACGAAATTTTACCAAACTTGGTATTTAGTTGGTCCCCGACATAAACTGGTGCTGATTACATTTGGGGATCAATCGCTCAACAGGTGGCGCTGTGATAGCATTTTATCTAAATTTTTAACATGGCAGTATAGGACAAAAATTCGTATAAATGTGCATAATGAGAGTTATTTTACACTTGTGATTGTAAAATTAATATGAATTATTGATAATAGAGTAAGGAAATAGGGAAAAAAATTGTGCATGGGGGGCGGCATCGGTTCCGTACCCCCCCCCCCCGGGAGGGGGGTAAATTTTGAAGATGGGTATCATTCGAAAGATCTCGTCAATACCTTTAAAACGAATGGTTGAACTATAAATCTGTGATAATTTAAAACAAAGTTATCGATTTTTTTTTATTTTTAACAAAAAAAAAAAAAAAAAAAAAAAAAATTGGAAAAAAAATTCGTATTTTTTTTTTTTTTTTAAATATTGTTACTGATTGAATATGTATATTTTTTAACAAAAAAAAAAAAAAAAATCGTATTTTTTTTTTTTTATTTATTTTTTTTTTATTGTTACTGATTGAATATGTATAGGAAAATATAGAAGAAAGTCTTGTGGTGGCCACAATATACTAGTTTTAATAATATATTTTGAAATTAATTTTAAATGAAATATAACACATAAAAATAAAAATCTGTGTTGAAACAACCACACGACTTCCATTACCCACTATTTCACGTATTATATACAGTTTTTGGAGTTATAATATGCTTTTTTCCAAATTTTCCAGTAAAAGAAACTTGATACACGTATAAAGACATATTAAACAGAGTTTACATAGCGAGATAAAAAATAAGAAAAAAGAAAATAACAGAAGGGAAGAAAAAAAATGAAAAGATAGAGATATTTTTTAAACACCAATTTCCGAGATCTAAAACTGAACTACCTAATCAGGAAGACCATTACTATTTCTATAATAACTATGTAATACATGAGAAAGGGTATCCAAAATGGATTAATGAAACAATTTTCAAGAAAATCGTTAGTGACGTTTTTTAGATACCAACTATTACCAAAACATGGTATACACAACTATTGATCGGAAAACAATAATTACATACCAAAGGATATTTAAAAGGGAGTTATTATGCCAAATTTGAAAAAAATTTGAATCCATACAGCCGTTTTTAAAAGAACGCACTTGCGAACCCTGAAATTGAGCTATTTATACAGGACGCCTATCAATTTTCCTGAACAACATTATCATTCGAAAGGACATTTAATATAGTGTTTATATAGCAACTTTGTAGAAAATTTCTAGAGTCGTTTTTTGATACAGACTTACGGTCCCATTTCCGGTTTCCGATGACCCACTTCCGGTTTTCCAATTTTTACCAAAATTTGGAAACTTCATCTGTACACCAAACCGCCGGTATCAGTTGTGAAGTTTCGTAGTTCTATCTTTATTAGTTTAGGAGATATGACAGCCAGAAGATTCCACACATACACACACACACACACACACACACACACTGACCAATTACCAAAAACCATTATTTAGGACTCAGGGGTCTTTTAAACATGTAAATCAGGTGAAATCTTCAAATCGAAATTTTGTACCGAACACAATAAGTCCATTACCTACAGTAGTAGGGTAGTGGAAATAAAAAGGCTGAAATATTATAACTTTTCTAAACGTGTATCCCCTCCATGGAAGATCAAAATGGTGATGGGATGTCTCCAGACCATCCTTAGGGGATGCGCCCCAGACCATTGCTAATGACCCTAGGGCATTACTAGTGCGATGTTAAAATCAATCAATCAATCAATCTAAACAAAAGTGTTAAGTTTCACAATAATTCATAAAAAATAATTCTTAAATATGAGAATTTAGGCGAAATTTTGTCCTAAACTGCTATGTTTTTTTTTTTTTTTTTTTTTTTTTTAAAGGGAAAGAAAATGAAACAAAAAAAAATTAAACAACTTTCAAAATTTTCAAGAAATTCTTTTTAGTTCCCCATCAATCATACAATAGATATTAGGAGCCCTACGTATTCCTGAAATATTTCGAGGTGTTCTGAAGTGTGAAGAATCCGAAAATAACACAATTAATGTGTACGTCTGTAGGGTACTGGTATGTTAGTTTGTGTACAGCATATCTGAAGAACAAATGATTATAGAGATCAGACCGGTTTTAAAATATTACTTATGACACTGATAAAAAAACCTATTGATTTGCTACTGATTTAAGTTATTCGAAATTTATAATTTCCTTAACATAGGAAAATAGGGCAAATTTTCATTTAAACGTGCGTTAAAATGAATATTTTTGCAATAAAGATGCCAGATCATCTTTAAAATTTCACAGTTAGGAAGCTGGCATGACATAATTAACTGTGGAAATTCCACTCTAAAAACTTCGTAAGTTATTTAAAATTTAGGAATTTTTTAACATGCCAGAAAAGGTCAAAACTTTGTATAAACTTCCATTTTGAGATGTATTTTAATTGTAAAGAAATCAAACCCTCTTTTAAAATACCAATTAGAATTTTGCCTTGAACATTATTGATGATAAATTTTCTAATTAAACAAATTCCTAAATTATTCGAAATTTATGATTTTCTTAACAAGGCAAAATAGAGAAAAATTTCATATAAACATCCATTTTGTGAGATATTTTCATCGTAAAGAGGTCAGACCACTTTCAAAATATCATTTATGATACTAGCTAGAACATCATCGACTATAAATACTCTACAAATCTTGGCAAACATTGTTGACAAAAGTTTTTAACCAGAAAAAAACAATTCCATACAAAAGAATGTCTAAAATGGAGTTAATATGACGATTTAAAAAAAAAAAAAAAAAATCTGGTGTGAAACAACCACACGATATCCATTACCCATTATTACACGTATTATATGCATTTTTGAGAGATAATGTGATAAGAAAACATAAAAATGACCTAAAGAATAAGAAACCTAAAATTTCTCTAAAATTGTAAGAGAAACTTATAAAGACATATAAAACAAAGCTTACATATAGCGAGGTGAAAAATAAGAGAAAAAAAGTGGTAGAGTTATTTTTTTAAACACAAATTTCCGAGATTTGATATTACCTAAGAAGGAAGACTGTTAATTTTCCTCTAGTAAGCACGTAATATACGAGAAAGAAATGGATTTATATAACAATTTTCAAGAAAATCGTTAGAGCCGTTTTTGAGATACCTACTTTTACAAAAAATCTGTTATTGACCGGAAAAAAATAATTGCATACAAAAGGATATTTAAAAGGAAGTTAATAGGGCGAGTTTGAAAAAAATCCGTACAGAGGTTTTTAAAGGCACGCGCTTGCAAGACCTGAAATTGAGCTATTTATACAGGACACCTATCAATTTTCTTGACCTATCCAACTATATCATTCGAAAGGACATCTAATAGAGTGTTAGCAAATTTGAAGAAAATCGTTAGAGCCGTTTTTGAGATACGGGCCCACTTCCGGTCTCCGATGTCCCACTTCCGGTTTTTCAATTTTCACCAAAATTTGAAAAATTCATCTGTACACCAGACCTGTCTTAATTCTGAAGTTTCGTAGTTCTATCTTTATTAGTTTCTGAGATATGATAGCCAGAATATTCTACACATATATACACACACGCACACAAGCACGCACACACGCACACGCGCGCGCGCACACACTCTCTGACCAATTGCCAAAAGCCACTTTTTTGGACTCAGGGGACCTTAAAACGTGTAAATCAGGTGAAATCTCGATATCAAACTTTTGGACCAAATACAATACTTCCATTACCTACGGCAGTAGGGTAATGGAAGTAAAAAATCTATACAGCCTTTTTAAAAGAATGCACTTGAGAAATATCAACCTATTTACACAGGTTGCCCTATCAATTTTTTTCCTGAAGAAATCAACTTATCCATGCGAAAGGACATCTAATAGAGTGATATAAAGTAATCTTTGAATAAAATTGTTAGAGCCATTTTTGAGATACGGACTTATGGTCCCACTTCTGGTTATTTTATTTTCACCAAAAGCTGGAAAATTCATCTATACTCCCGACCTGTCTCAATTCTGAAATTATGATTTTTCATCCTTTTAAGTTTTGGATGTATCATAATCAGAAAATTTCCCACACATACACACTGACCAATTGCTGAATTTTTATTTATTTATTTACTGAACAGACCTTAAAACGCGTAAATCAGTTGAAAATTTGATACTGAATTTTTTTTTTTGACCGAATCCATTTTTGCCATTACCTATGGTAGTTCAGGTAATTGAAGTAGAAATTCAAATTAAATATAAAATCTTTAGAAATGAAATATTATTTTAATTAAAGATTTTAAGGAAGAAGAGGAAGAAAAAAGAAAGATTTTAGTGAACGTTTTATTTTAATTATTGGTTAAATTCGGGATTTTAATTAAGCTGATTTAATATATATATTCCCCCATATTTTTTATACGATATTTTTCATTTCCTCCTATGCAATGTTTGAAAAAGTTTTCATAATACATATGTGTAGTGTATACGTATGTGTATATTAACATGGACAAATTAAATTTTAATCTCATTTTTCTGAAATTAATCAGTATGTCAATTATTGGCTTGTCATTCTAACGCCCCAAGAAAGAGAAAGAAAATAGAAATAGTAATACGAGAGTTTAAAAAAAAAAAAAAAAAAAAAAAAGAGAGAGAGAGAGAGAGAAGAAATTGCAAAATGTACAAATGAGGAGAAAGCGATTCATCTCAGTACTTTGATTAATCTCACTTAAAACTTAAATAATAAAAGTGCGTTTTGCTAAAAACTTCCACTGTATGTGTGCAATGACTGGGACTGAGTGGCACTAGGTGGCACAATCTCTTCACTACATGGCACTAGTGCCACATACTGTATAAGTTAAAAAATACACTACTTCTCCGCTTTCACTACATCGGTTCTGAGTTCCCATTGCTCGCAATTTTTTCAATTTAGGTGCTAATTGGGCGATAAGCGGCTCTGCTATTATTCAAGAACTCCGTTTGTCAGATAAATATTTATGGGACAGATTTGTGGTAATATCAGTATGTTGATTGTATCTGATTACCGGTGTGCGTGTATGTGTGTGTGTCATTATTATTTTATGTCTGAAACGCTATATTTGTCCTAACGGAATTAAAAAAAATTGGCAGGAATTTAGGTCCATACTCAACTTAAAATTACGCTTTTCAATTTTTGCGAAATACTCCCCCCCACATTCCACTACATGTAATAACAGAAGGCAAAAACACGTTTGTACGCATAACTTGGCTCCAAATTACTTCACGGTCTAGAAATTGCACATGGAGAGATTAGACTTCAGTTAAAAAAAAATAAAAAAAAAAGTGCGATTTTGGAATTTTTTATTTTTAAGTGGGAGGTGAAAATTTTTTTTCGGGGACAAATTTCACAAATTACGAATTTTTGAGTAGAACTCAACCAAAAATCATACAGAGATGTTACAAACCACCGCACTTTAGAATGTAGAAAAAGAGGGGGGTGGAAAGCTAAAAACCCATAGAAATACCATGGGAAGAAAACAAAAAAAACTCACAATGTCAAGTGTGTAAAAAAAAAAAAAAAAAAAAACTCACACCGGAAGTAGTAAAAGAACAAAATTCACTAGAAACAGACATCGAGGAGCGGGTGGGTAGGGCTGGGACGTTAGACCTATCGTCCAGGACCTACGTCTTTTTTAGGATATTTTCAAAAACCCCATTTTTGGTTTTTTTGTGATTTTCGTTTTCGGTGGGCACTACAAAGGAGCGAGTTAGAGACCCCCACTTTTTAGCGCTAAATTTGCCGTGAGAAATCTGTGCGAGCTGCAGTAATGAATTTCAGTGTGAGGATTGTTTATATATATCAGACACCCACTGTAGCATGATTTTATTAAATTTCCCCTTTCCTCTTGGGAAAGGCGGCAATAAACACGTATATGTTTATTGCCTCATGTGTCCAACACGTAGTAGTGTAAAAAGATTCTGCAAAATTCTTCCCCTTTCTCACCCTTTAAGAGAGGAGGAGCAAACACACGTTTTAAAACCAACCTCAGCTCCAAATTATCTCAGAAAGAAAATTTTTTTTGTGTCGATTGGTTATGCGCATATAACATTCACTCTAAATGAGATTTTTCGACATTAATTCCCCTCCCACGCCCTTGAGTTGGGAGCGGCAAAAAACACGTTTCCAAGCTTAAATCTGTTTCAAATTACCTTAGAATGGCGAATTTTGGTGTATGGATGTTAATTAAATGTACGCAACATGCACTTTAGTGGGATTTCGCGAAAATTCTAACTTACCCGCGGGACAGAGGGAGTAAACAGTGGTAAGTCGCTGCCGGTGGCAGTGGGAATGTTACGAACGGAAAACTCACTAACAAACGCAGTGTGAACTCTAACTTATATGTTTCAACTGATTTCAGTGTTTTTTTTTTTTTTTTTTTTTAATCTTTTGAGATTATACTTATTATGATATAAAAATTAAAAATTTACTTAAATTGTGTAGTGACCAGCGAAGCGGGCAAAGCCTGCTAGTGTTTTAAATAAAGAATAAACAACTGGCAACAGTGGGGGGGGGGAAGCGTTGGTTAATTTCATTGTGATTATAATCAAGATTTTTCTGTTTTCTCTAACAATGATTTAATTTTAAACAATGTTTCCAACAATGGTAATTGTCTATAATATGAAATTTATTGTTACATGAAAAAATTCTGTGAATCTTTCACCGATTTCAATCTTTGTATGTGAATTATTTTCAACGTCAAAGTTTTAATTATTTATTAATTGCTGAAAATATACCGAAGTGTATTTTTTGTGATTCTAAAATGTTTCCTGACGAGGTAATTCAAATCAAGTTTATTAATATCAGTTTTAAGCTAATATTTCCATTATTTCATATATTTGATGTCTAGACGTTCAGTTCTGTTAAATGTTATTATAATCTCTCTCATAGGTTAAATAAAATATTCTCAATTAATCAATATACAGATTAAACTAGTGGGTACAGAGTTAGTTTAGATTCCCCATGACAACTTTTCAATTTTTGTTGCTGCTTTGGAATGAATTAAAAAAACTGTGGCTATCGTATAAATAAAAATTTTGGCGAGAAACATCCTAGCTAATTTGGTGCCAAATTTTAAATTTCGCCAAGAAGATCCTACACTACTTCTTTTCAATATTCATGTATATATATATTACGTATGTATATATTACGTATATATATATATATATATATATATATATATATTGAGAGAGAGAGAGAACTATATCTGTGTGTATGCATTGATTATACATATTTTAAATTCTTAATAATTTTTATCCTGATCTGTTTTATCTGGTTCCATTGCATAATCACGATGAAATAATATATAGATAAAATATAAGAACAGAAAGCTATGAGTAGCAAGGTTAAGGAATCAAACACAAAAATCACAAATAGCATATGAAATGAAAATTAGTGAAATGTAAATTTATAATTAACAGTGTATGATAAATACAAAAATAGTAATATTAATAACTACAGCCACTCAAAGAAAAAAACAGTTACATTGATATAGTTTTTTGTTTTGCCACAAAAATATATACTGATGTAACTATAATATATCATATAAAAGACTGTTTCGAAAAAGAGATTTAAAAAAAAATAATACACTGTAAGAAAGCGGGACTGCAACTGAATTTAGAGTATACAACAGATTAAAAGGTTGATATAGCTAATTAATAGCTGATTCAATGAATGTAGAAAAGAACGAGCAGATAAATATAATATCAGTACATGTAGTATGTAATAATGGATGATAATTCAATATAAAAATAAGATGTTTAATAAAAGGAAAATGCACATGTAATGAACAAAGGCAGCATATTGAGTACAACATATATGTTTATATATACAAATCTATTTATGTATTACAGAGGTTTTGTAGATATATGTTCCGGATATATATATATACACTAAGCGACAAAAAAAAGCCGCACCGCAGAAAAAAAAACTGATACTTTTCTTATTTGTAATAACTTTAAAATTAATATTTGAAACAAAAAAAACTATCTTGTTTGCATAATACCAAAGGTATGAAATGATACCTATATACACTTTCGATTAAATCATTCGCTTTATTGCACTCTACGAAGTACTTTTTAAAAATCTGCATAAAATTTTCATTTTGAACATAATGTAATAACCATACACTTTGTATTCTATTATGATTTATTATGTGAAATAAACAAGTTATATTTTAATATATGAAATAAAACTATTTATTTGTTACATCTAAGCAATTTTTTATTAAAAATATGTATTCTGCATTGGGTTAATTAATTCCACCTTTATATGGAATTACAGCTTTAATATACAATGGCATAGTATTATACAGTGTTTTTTATATAAATCTTAAAATTTTCAGTGTGCCAAATATCACAAATATTTTTTTCTAGTTCTAGTAGAATTGTTGGCTGCAAATTTCGAATCTTCTCCCCTCTCCCCCGCCTTTTTATAGACGAAACATTTTCGAGCGGATCGCGATTAGGACTATTTCCATGTCTGCTAAAGAAAAAATTCTACTATATCTTTTGTGGAATTTAACTTAAAGTGAAAAAAGTTATCATTACTTACAGAATTATAGGTTCTCATGGGAATGGATAGGAAATTTTGACAAATTGAAGTGAATAAACTTACCGCAGACGTCGCGTAGTAAGGTGCATTTTCATCGTGAAATGCTGTTTACGGAAATGTCGAAGATACCGCCAAAATAGTCGGTCAGGCACCACTTTTATGAAGATTGTGTTTTATTTCGAGTTAAATGATCTCTTGAACATAAAACTTTGCCCAACTGTTTGAAAAGTTCTGCACCTCCGTACCATAATGTACGGAGAATGTGTCACTGTCTTAAAAGTGCGATTTTCATAAAGTCGGTCACATAGTCCTTGTCAGATCTGCTTATTTTCTTTATCTCGAAATAAGTTAAACTTGACTTGTCAAAGAGAACCAATTCAGCCCTATAATTAACTAGTCATTTTTAAATGTTTTTAGCCATCTGAGGTCTTGCTTTCCTAATTCTCTTCACTAAGAATGTATTTTTTTCAAATTTTCTGTCATTTAAACCTACTTCGTTTAATAGTTGTTGTACTGTAGTTAAAGGAATTATGCTTCTAAACACTTTTTCTGAATCTCTTTTACGTTCTAAATGTAATACAAACCGATTTTATAATCAATGGCTTTTTAACTTGCGGTCATCTCGCTTGGATGAACAACATGCCCGCTTAAAACTAAATTTCCAGTTTAAACGATTAAAAAATTTTACATCTTGCTAAAAACCCTTTTAACAATATTTCGTTAACATTTAATTATTTTGCAACCTCACGTATTAAAATATTTTTTGAATTTCCCTCAACAATTAGTATATTTTGTGGCGTCGTTAACTGCCTTATCCTTACCATTTTTGAAATTACAATTTTCCTGGCAATTGTATTTTGTTTTTAACACTGGACTCAAAGGTAAAGTGTATGTGGAGGACAACATAATAAAATCTGTTCGAAAATTTGCTTTTTAAATGATAAAATTGGCGGTTGTAGAAGGCGAAAAGGAAAATATCCAAATGCGGATTTTTTTTTTCTTTTTGTCGCTTAGTGTATATATATATATATATTTATCATTTTTAAAGGTCTCAGTACGGTTTCTCACTAATATTTTAACTGTAAATTTTGTAGAAAAAGTGAAGTTGATTAGAATCGAATCACCAATTCCGGGTTTTTAATATCATATCGCTGATGCATTCTCTATACACATCTTGGGAACGCAAATACCGAATTAATATCCAGTTTATTGATTACATAATAAAATTAGTCGACATAGGTGGACTCCCCTACATTGTCTGTGATATATTTGTTCAAATGAATTTCTAATATAGCTCACACTATATTCACATTCAAATAAATGAAGTCATCTGATCATTCAGCATGCTCGCGGAATGAAATGTCCCACTCACGAGGCTACCCTACTTTTGGCTTGAAAAATTTACCTAATCCTAAATTGTTTAGTATTTCCGATGCAATAATCGGTCAACGTAGTGCAAGTTTTTGCAATATGTTCCATATTCTGCGGTATTAAGAAAATCAAAACATACGAATAACTTGCGAAATTCTCAAAGTCGAATGTTCATAGTGAACTACACTGTAAAAAAAATCTGTAGTTTGTACAAGACTACTCTGTATTTTTTACAGAAAAGAGCTGTTTTAGAGAAAAAACAATTTTTTTCTGTTTTTTTTAACCCTTTATCTGTTTTTTCCCACTTTTCTGTTTTTTAGCATGCTGAATAAAAAAATTCTGTAATTTTTACAGAAATATCTGTATTTTTAATAGAAAAGAGCTGTTTTTAACAAAAAACTGATTTTTTCAGTTTTTTATCCCTTTTTCTGTTTTTTTCCCTTTTTCTGTTTTCCCCCTTTTATATTTTTCAGAAAAAAAAAAAAAAAGTCTTGTGTGAAGCAACCACACGACTTCCATTACCCACTATTATACGTATTATATGCACTTTTTGGAGATAATGTGATCAGAAGACACAGAATTAACCTAATGGAACTTTTACAGAAAGAGAAAGTTAATACACGCGTAAAGACATATAAAATAGTTTACATAAACGAGTTAAAAAAAAAAAAAAAAAAAAAAAAAAAAAAAAAAAAAGTAGATTTTTTTTTTTTTTTTTTTTAGCACCAATTTCCGAGATCTAAAACTGATCTATCTGATCGGGGTGACTATTAATTTTCCTGTAATAACCACGTAAATCATGAGAAAGGATATCTAAAATGGGTTAATGGGTAATTTTCAAAAAATCGTTAGAGCCGTTTTTGAGATACCGGCTTTTACCAAAACTTGGCATATTCAATTGTTGACCGGAAAACAACAATTACATACAAAAGTATATTTAAAAGAGGATAATATTGCAAGTTTGAAAAAAATCCATACAGCCGTTTTGAAAGGAACGCACTTACAGTACCTGAAATTCAGCTATATATACAGGACGCCTATCAATTTTCCTGAACTAACCAACTATATAATTCGAAAGTACATCTAATAGAATGTTTATATAGCAATTTTGAAGAAAATCGTTAGAGCCGTTTTTGAAATACGGACATACGGTCCCACTTCCGGTCTCCGATGTCCCCCTTCCGGTTTTTCAATTTCCCCCAAAATTTAGAAAATCCATCTTTACACCAGACCTGTCTCAATTCTGAAGTTTCGTTGTTCTATCTTTATTAGTATCGGAGATATAATAGTCAGAAGATTCCCCCCCCCCCAACACACACACACATTCACACTGACCAATTGCCAAAGACCACTTTTTTGGACTCAGGAGACCTTAAAACATGTAAATCAGGTGAAATCTCGATATCGAATTTTCGGACCGAATACAATACTTCCAATTACCTACGGTAGTCGGGTAATGGAAGTAAAAATAATGCTAAACAAACATAAGTGCACTGTTCTTTTCTCAGTTAGTTCTAATGAAATGTAATCGAAATCGGAATTCAAATATTACTTATAGTAAACTTCTTTAAAAGTCCACCTCTATTCAAGTTTGAGGTCCACACGGGCCGAAATTTTGACGCCCGGCCCGGCATGAAATCGAAAAATCCGGCCCGACCCGTTTATTTTTTACCAGTGTACGGTCCAGCCCGACCCGGCCCTGCCCGGACAAAAAATGATAATAACAGGCTCGACGCGATTCCAAAATATGTAAAACGGCAACAACAACAACAACTTAAGGATAAACATAGTTAAGATAAAAAAATTCTTTTCTGTACTTGGATTAGAAATTTAATACCAGGAATAAATATAAAATTAAAAAAAATATATATATATATATATATATGTAGAGTTTGTTATTAATTCTAGTTATTCTCTTTCTTTTTACTTCTATTACTGTTGGTAATGGAAATATTGTATTCGGTCCAAAAATTCGATATCGAGATTTCACCTGATCTACATGCTTTAAGGTCTCCCGAGTCCAAAAAAGTGGTTTTTGGCATTTGGTCAGTGTGTGTGGGGGGGGGGGGAATCTTCTGACTATTATATCTCTGAAACTAATAAAGATAGAACCACGAAACTTCAGAATTAAGACAGGTCTAGTGTACAGATGAATTTTCTAAATTTTGGTGAAAATTGGAAAACCGGAAGTGGGTCACCCGAAACCGGAAGTCCATACCTCAAAAACGGCTCTACCGATTTTCTTCAAACTTATTGTATGAACATTCCTTTAGATGCCCTTTCGAATGATATAGTTGGTTAGTTCGGGAAAATTGATAGGCGTCCTGTACAAATATCTGAATTTCAGGTACTGTAAGTACGTTCCGTTCAAAACGGCTGTATGGAATTTTTTTTCAGATTTGCAATATTAATCCTCTTTTAACTATCCTTTTGTATGCAATTGTTGTTTTCTTGTCAACAATATGTTGACAAGAAGTTGTTTTCTTGTTAAATATGCCAAGTTTTGGTAAAAGTAGGTGTCTCAAAAACGGCTCTAACGATTTTATTATAAAATTGTTACATAAACTAATTTTAGATATTCTTTTTCATGCTTTCCGCGGTTATTACAGGAAAATTAATAGTCATCCTGATCAGATATATCAGTTTTAAATCTCGGAAATTGGTGTTTAAAAAAAAAAAAAAAAAAAAAAAAAAAAATTTTTTTTTATTTTTTTTTTTATTGTTATGTAAACTCTGTTTTATATGTCTTTCCGTGTGTATTCATTTTCTGTTACTGGAAAATTTTTAGTTGTCTATTTCATTCGGTCAATTCTATGTCTTCTGATCACATTATCTCCAAAAAGTGCATATAATACGTGTAATAGTGGGTAATGAAAGTCGTGTGGTTGTTTCACACCAGATTTCTTTTTTATCTCTGATTATTGGTATATGGTTTATGACTCACACACTAATTTAAACTTATTGGCCACTAGTACCATTATCATCACTCAATGTTGTTCTAATAAAGAAAGAAAGTAATTGCATGAATATATAGATTACAGTCAGAATGTTGATATTCTATACTATTAATTTTTATTAATTAAAAGAAAGATGTATATTAATAACTTTAAGGAAGATTAAATTAGGGTTATTGTGGAACCCAATAGATCACGCCTTAATCATCGGAATGCCTTTAATTATATTTTTGGACTGATTTATTTTAATTTCAATATCCACCATAGCGTAATTCCTATAAGATACACCCTATAATCCCTATACACTGCTATTCTTCATTCAAGAACTACAATTTTAGAAATGGCTACATCTCAGTATCTAATGAACATTTTAAGTTTTTTCACTATGTGTTAGTCAAATCTAGATGCGGGTCGTAATTTTTCTATCCCCTTTCATTCATTTTAATTTTAATTAAAATAAATTCATAATTATATTAATATAAATTAATTACATTTTAGAAATTGCAAGCTTGATTGCCATACATTTTAATAAAATTAAAAAATTAATAACCTTAATATTTAATACTATATTACGATTTGATTCGGACCAAAATAGTAAATTTTAAAAATGTAAATGTAGAAAAAAACACATGTACAACTATAATTAATAGATTGTTTACTTCCCTTGGTGCCAGACTACTGCTAAATCACCGAAAACTTCCGATGATTCATTCAAATAACTCTTTTTTTTTTTTTTTTTTTTTGTTCTTTCTTTCTATGCGTTAAAAAAATCTTTTCTGTTCAGTCTGAAGTAAATTATGATTCAGCTTTGTTGCTCGCTACTCTTTGTTCAATTAGTTTTCAAATCAGTCCTAAGTTGAAAATAATATTTTATTTAGACACCTAAGTGGTCATAAGTTTATGTAATTTATGATTTCCGGACTCTATAGGAAAGTATTGTAATTATGTCAAAAATTCCAGTTTGAAATTTTGGTGTTTCTATACGTTTTGAGGTCCCATGAATTCATATTTACTATTTTTACGTGATGTGTGTATGTATGTGAGTGAACACGATAACGTCTAAACGCTTTGTTCGAATGAGCTTAAAGTTAGTACGTATATTGTAGGTCACCATGCACGATCCCTATTGATTTTGGTGAACACTTCTAGTTTTTTTTACAGGGACACAAAGAAAAACTCTTTATCATTATGGTCTATGGGCTCAAATTTTTTAAAGTGCAATAGCGTCTAAATGCCTTATTCGACTGAGCTGAAAAATTATACACATGTTATGAGTCACTGTCACATGAATTGTGGGAAAACTAGCGTTTATGGATTTTTTACAGGACACAAAGAAAAATTCTTTATCATTATGATCTATATGGGCCAATATTTTTAAACTGCGAGAGCGTATGCTTTATTCTATTCAGTTAAAAATTTATACAATCATGCTATAGGTCACCGTTGCACAAAGTGTATAAATTTACTACGTATAGAATCTAGCAAGTATAGAAATTTTACAGGGACACAACAAAATATTCTTTATAATTATGACCTATGAGCTCAAATT
Organism: Salticus scenicus; assembly: GCA_963930645.1. Classification (NCBI taxonomy): domain Eukaryota; kingdom Metazoa; phylum Arthropoda; class Arachnida; order Araneae; family Salticidae; genus Salticus; species Salticus scenicus. The sequence goes on from OZ005662.1 coordinate 90,451,373, forward strand.
ATTCGAAGTGCCATAGCGTCTAAATGCTTATAAGATTGAGCTGAAAATTTATATACCTGTTAAAAGTTACTGTTGCTCGAACTGTATAGCTCTTGGTGAATCTGGTACTTATATTTTTTTTACAGGAACACAACAAAATATTTTTTTTATAATTATGGCCTGTGGGCTAAAATCATCAGAATCTAAATGCCTATCCGATTGAGCTGAAAATTTATATATGTACTGTTGGTCATCGTATCATGAACCATAAAGATTCTGTTGAATCTAGCACTAAAAGTTTTTTTTTTTTTTTTTTTTTTTTTAAACAGGGACACGAAGAAAAATACTTTATCATTGTGGCTTATGGGCTCAAATTATTTAAAATGTGATAGCGTCTAAATGACTTATCCGATTGGTCTGAAAATTTTTATGCATGTTATAAGTAACCATCACACGAACTTTATAGATTTTTGGTGAGGGGTTTATAGGTTTTAGGTACTTATAGGTTTTTACAGGGACACAACGAAAATTTATCATTATGTTCTATGGGCTCAAATTATTTGAAACGAAATAGTGTTAAATTAAACAGCGTACTACATGAAGAAAAGTACCCATACGCCCTATTATAATTTTCTCTTTTGCTTATTTAACGATTTCTCGCCCGTTAAACAATCGTTAATTACTTAATGTTCGGAAAGCCCATTCGAGTCACTCCAGATTTATTATTACTATTATTGTACATAACTAATATATTACATTTTTCTCGTTAAATATCTTTAATTGAATAATTCAGGCTCTTTTCTGCTCTCTTCACATAAATATTTCCATTGTATAGGAAGGTTTTTCTCTGCGCATATACAAGTGTTTCAAAATACCAACGATTGAATTTTATTTTTCAGTCAATTTAATATATATATATAAATATATATAACGATCACTTCGTTCAGGAAATTTTATCCTCAGATTGAGTTCATTTTTGTTCTTCGAAACGTACCAGTATAAACGCTGCTAAGCAATGCAGATGATGAAAAAAAAAAAGAACTGAAGTAAATAAATAAGTAGTTTGAATACAAATTAAGACTAGTATGTTGTGGCCACCACAAGACTTTCTTCTATATTTTCCTATATATATTCCAAACAGTAACAATATTAAAAAAAAAAAAAAAAATCGATTTTTTTCTAAGTGTTTTTTTGTTAAAAGTAATACGTATTCAATCAGTAACAATATTTAAAAAAAAATAAATAAATAAATAAATTACGATTTTTTTTCTGTTTTTTTTTTTTTTTTGTTAAAGGTAAAAAAAATCGATAACTTTGTTTTAAATTATCACAGATTTATAGTTCAACCATTCATTTTAAAGGTATTGACGAGATCTTTCGAAAGATACCCATCTTCAAAATTTACCCCTCCCCCGGGGGTTACTTCCCCCCCAGGGGGGAGGGGGGGCGATACACCGATATGCACAGAAATTTTTTTCTAGTTAACTATTACTATTATCAACAACTCATATTAATTTTACAATCACAAGTTAAAAATAACTCTCATTATGTACATTTATACGAAATTTTGTCCTATACTGCCACGTTAAAAATTTAGAAAACATGAGATCACAGCGCCACCTGTTGAGCGATTGATCCCCAAATGTAATCAGCACCAGTTTAAGTCAGGGACCAACTAAATACCAAGTTTGGTTAAATTTCGTAAAAAAAAAAAAAAAATACGATTTTTTTTCTAAGTTTTTCTTTGTTAAAAGTAAAAAAAATCCATAACTTTGTTTTAAATTATCACAGATTTATGGCTCAACCATTCGTTTTAAAGGTATTGACGAGACCTTTCGAAAGATACCCATCTTGAAACTTTGCACCCCTGGGGGGTACTTCCCCCCAGGGGGGGGGGACCGATGCCCCCACATGCTCAAATTTTTTCCTAGTTAACTACTACTATTATCAATAATTCATATTAATTTTACAATCACAAGTTTAAAATAACTCTCATTATGCCCATTTATACGAAATTTTGTCCTATACTGCCAGGTTAAAAGTTTGCATAAAATGCGATCTCAGCGCCACCTGTTGAGCAATTGATCCCCAAACCTAATCAGCACCAGTTTATATCAGGGTGCAACTAAATACCACGTTTGGTTAAATTTCATTCATTGGTTCGTGAGATACAGCGTCCACAAAAAAGTGATACAGACAGACAGACATTTTCTAAAAACTATTATTTCGTATTCTGGACATCCCAAAACGTGTAAGTCCATCAAAAAACGGAGGTCGAAAATTTTCACGAATCCAATTGTTTCTCTATATTACATATAGAAGAAAGTAAAAATGAAACTGCAAAAACAAAGAAAAGCATTTTTAAAAAAATCGAAAAAAAAAAAAAATCGTGAAAGTGCAACCCCGCATGGTTCAGACTTCTTTTCTGTCAAGTTTAGTTGATCTGTGAGCTTTGTTGATTTGGAATCGAACAGTAGATTACAGAAATTTCTACCGCAAGATGGCGCTGTAATTTTTTTAAATTTCAATATTTCAATTTCCATTTGTGATTAAATTATTTTTAATACATCATTCGAAATATATTTTAAAGTTCTTTTACATTATCGAAAGTTTTCACCTGATTTACACGATTTGGGGTGTCCTGATTAGGTTTTCTTTTGCATCTCAGCTAATTGAATTAGACCGTTCAAAATTGGTGTATGTAGGTTAAGTAGGAGGGGCTAAAAGGGTGGGGAAGAAAAAGGCGTGCACCGCGCGCGTATCCCCTAACTTGTGCGCTCGCAACGCGCACGGAACTGCGCTGCCGAAGGCAGTGGGGACCCGGTTCGACTTTTTAACCAATGAGAAATGATTTTTTTTTTTTTTTTTAATTTCATTTCTTAAGAATAAAAATTTGATTTGAGAAGGAATATGTGCGTGCAGCGCGTGTATACCTTCACACGTGCGCGCGCAGCGCGCATGGGTCTGCGCTGCCGAAGGCAGTGGGGACCCGATATGAGTTTTTACCCGATCAGAAATGATTTTTTTTAGGGGCACGAAAGGTCAGGGAAGGAATACGCGCACGGGACTGCGCTGCCGAAGGTCCGACCGGTGGAAGGACCGGTGGGGACCCGGTCCGACTTTGTACCCGATGAGAAATGATTTTTTAAATTTTCTTTTCTTAAGAATAAAAATTTGATTTGAGAAGGAATATGTTCGCGCAGCGCACGTATACTTTCACACGTACGCGCTCAGCGCGCATGGGTCTGCTCTGCCGAAGGCAGTGGGGACCCGGTGTGAGTATTTAGCCGATCAGAAATGATTTTTTTAGGGGGCACGAAAGGTCAGGGAAAGACACACGCGCATGTATCCCTTAACTTGTGCGCGCACAGCGCGCACGGGACTGCACTGCCAAAGGTAGTGGAGACCCGGGGCAAGTTTTTACCCAATCGGAAATAATTTTTTTTTTTTTTTTTTTCTTTTCTAAACACTAAAAGTTACTATTAGTGATTCATTAATTATAGTGATTCATTTGAAAATACTGACCTGCGTCTATTTTAAAAGCCGCCAGTTTGTCTATCACTTTACTGTCTTCCGCTGTTTTGATAAGTTAGGAATTGAAAATGGAAAAGTAAATCCCTGAAAGAGATGACATTAAATACATTTTTACTTTCTTCTATATGTAATATAGAGAAAGTATTGGAATCGTGAAAATTTTCGTACTACTTTTTTCGATGGATTTACACGCTTTGGGATGTCCTGAACACGATTTGATAGTTTTTAGAAAATGTCTGTCTGTGTGTATCACAAATTTTGTGGACGCTGTATCTCACGAACCAATGAACGAAATTTAACCAAACTTGGTATTTAGTTGGACCCTGACATAAACTGTGCTGATTAGATTTGGGGATCAATCGCTCAATAGATTGCGCTGTGATCACATTTTTTCTAAATTTTTAACATGGCAGTATAGGACAAAATTTCGCATAAATGTACATAATGAGAGTTGTTTTTAACTTGTGATTGTAAAATTAATATGAATTATTGATAATAGTAGTAGTTAACTAGGAAAACAATTTTGTGCATGTGGGGGCATTGCTTCTTCCCAGGGGGGATTTAATTTTCAAGATGGGTATCTTTCGAAAGGTCTCGTCAATACCTTTAAAACGAATGGTTGAACTGTAGATCTGTGATAATTTAAAACAAAGTTATCGATTTTTTTTTATCTTTTAACAAAAAAAAAATCTCCTGATTTGCAAAAAATTGACATCTTTCGCCATTTAGTGATAATATAATATTGTCAGATAAAACCCGTCTGCATTTATAATGGAAAATAATTTGATAATTTAATAAATAATTTGCATTGAATAAATTTTGTGTAAAATTATATAGAAGAAAGTCATGAGGTGGCCACATCACACTAGTTTATTGACCTTTTAATTAAAATAAAAAACAGAATTAAAAATCTTCAAGGAAATTCAAAGAAAATCGGTTTGGGGGCATATGCATTAGGTTTGCAAAATTGATTCATTTTTTCCAAGTCCAGAAAAAGAAAATGGTTCAAATATTTAAAAATCTGTATCTTCAGTTTCAGTGCATACAGAATGCCATGCTAAACATCCTTTTAGAGGTTGTGAAGCATTCCTTCAAAAAATATATTTATTTTATCCCCCCCCCTCCCCGACCTCTCAGACGGTATTATTCCCTGTCACCACTTGGAGGGGAAAAGGACGCCAGTAACTCAAAATTTACAGTCGACAGAAAAACTATTGAAGCACACACTTACTTTTCTCATACATATTTTTTTTTAGTTTGGCTGCTAATTTTTATTACCAACTAACAGCATGTAAACTGCATAAGGCTAAGACCATGACTCGACAAATATTCAACTCGATTATATTACTCGAAAAAAATCGATAACTTGGTTTTAAATTAATTAACACAGACCATTTTAAAGGTATTGGGGAGCTCTTTTGAAATATATCCATAATGAATATCTACACCAACTGGGATCTATTTCCCACCAGGGGGGTGTTCTAACGTGCACACACTTTTTCCCTAGTTTATTTCTACGATAATCAATAATTCCTGTTAATTTCACAATCATTTCATAAAAATAATTCTCATAATATACATATTTATACGAAATTTTGTCCTATGCTACACCCTAGCACACAGTCAGACAGACAGACATTCACTAAAAATAGGGTGATCAAATTTTCAGATGCAGAACAACTATAGAAGCTTTTAATGTTTTTTAGAGTTAATATCAGTAGAAAAATACTTTTTTTCACCACATGACTTATAAAACGGAAAAAAAAAAAAATAAAGTAAAAGTAACAAAATTCTGAAAATTTAAGAAATTTTTTGAAAATTGGGGGACATTTGCATGGGAATAAACGACAGAAAATGTGGTCTTCAATCGCTGTTTTTGTTTTTGGGGACAGATGGTCAAAATTAAAGACAGTCCCCAGAAAATGGGGACGTGTGGTCACCCTGTCTAAAGATGGTCAAATCTTGTTAAGGAACTCACAAAACATGCAAATCCATTGAAAACCAAAATTTGAAAACTTTCACGAATCCATCATTTTCTTCTTAGGTATACAGAAGAAAGTATAAATACAGTTATATCATGCAATCATGCTCGAGATTATCAAAGCATGTGAATCCATCAAAAATCAAGAATTGAAACTTTTTACCAATATTCTTTTGAATGTAGGAGAAAGTACAAAAAAAAAAAAAAAAAAAAACTTAAAAAGTCTTTTGAAACATTATAAAATTAGTTTGTTATGGTGATCACAAAACTGTCTTTTATGTATTCCAGTACAAATTATAAAAGTATTACTTTTATTGATAACATATACATCAGATTTGTATGCTTGACATATAGTCCGCTTGTAAATCTTCGTCAGATAACGACAGATAGCACATGACAGAATTACAATACGAAGAATTGGAGAAAACACCCAGGGCCAGCGCGGGAATCGAACCCGCTCTCCTACGCTCGAAGGCGATTAGCAGTGTGGTGACATATCCACTCGGCCACGGAGGGCCCAAGTATTAGAGAGGCATACTATTGTAACAATCGCAGCTATCGTAGATCACAAGTCGGATCGTACACTCCGCAGCAAAAGTATCCGAGCACTAGCAATAATCCTTGTCTAAAAAAGTATACTTAATGCTGCTTTGTTAAATAAATCCTTGTCGAATCATGGTCTTAGACAGAGTAAGAACAGGACTCAACAAGGATTTATTTATAAAAGCAGTATTAAGTGTACTTTTTTAAGACGGGGATTATTGCTAGTGCTCGGATACTTTTGCTGCGGAGTGTACGATCCGACTTGTGATCTATGATAGCTGCGATTGTTACAATAGTATGCCTCCCTTACTTATATAAATTATTTTCCTTCGAAATTGGAGACATTCCCCGGAAAATGGGGACATTTGTTCCCCGTGTATGATAAGCTGACCAAATGTTCACATTTTTTTGGCGACAAATGGGGACTTTTTTTTTTTTTTAAAGGCATTTTTGTAAGTTTTAAGAAAGTAAATTATTAATCAATAATACTTTATTTTTAGTCCTTATTTATTAGGAATGAAAAATGGATAATTGTCGCAATTTTTAACGCTCTCTATTATAAAGGTACTTTGATCTCGTCAGCCTACCGTATGAATGACTGAAAAATATCTACTACGTCATAGAGCTTAAGCGAAATGACCTTGAATTAAAAAAATACCTTCCTTCATACAAATATTAATTGGTTTATCAAGCTATTATTTATCAAATTTACTTACGGCGTATAAAACCCATTCAATCTGAAGCTCAAAGATTTTTCATGGCAAATCTTTTTTTTTTTTAGTGGCAACGTAGCGTAGCACTGTTTTTGATTTGAAAGAGACATGGATTTTGCCGGCCCTGTTCGTTCTTCGTTCGTTATTCGTTAATCATGGATATTTTTCCATTTTAATTATGAAGGTAAGTTCATAAATATAATATTTATTGTTGAATATCGCGGTACAACTGTAGTATTTCCCCACAACTGAATTTAGCGATTTTTCTTTGGCGCCGATTTGAAAGATAACGATGTCGTTCTGAACTGTTTGCGATATGCTATATGGCAGCATGCATGCTATTTATTTTGCATTCATGATTTATAATTTAGCTTATGATTTTATCATTTATGCTATATGATTTTTAGATTTATGAATTAGCCATAATCGCCAAATTCAGCTGTGGGAAAGTACTATAGTTGTTCTAATATCGCTAAATTTGTTTTGAATAAACTGGGTATCGTTGCTATCACTGTTGATTTTGAATTTTGTTTACTTTTTAAATTTCATAAAGGGACTTTTACTTATTGAATGGTAATGTAAGATTGGATCAATTTTTTCTTCCTGTGATACTTTACATTTTTTCTCTGACATCTGACATGTTTGAAAAAATACTTTTTAAATTTCATAAAGGGATTTTTACTTATTAAATGGTATTGTAATATTGGATCAATTTTTTCTTCCTATGATACTTTACATTTTTTTTCTCTGACATGTTTGAAAAAATGTTCATACATATATTTTTTTTGTAACATAGTTAATTGATTTTTAATTAAAAGTTTAGATGGAATTACTTTAAAAATTATATCAACATTCATAATAAAATATTCTAAAATGTAAGTAAGATTGCAGTGTAATTTAATTTTTCTAGTGTAAACAATGGCACTCATAAAATAATTTTTAATTATGTTTACAATTTGAAAAGCCAAAACCAAACTCAACAATTTCTGTTTAATTAATCAATATTGCTCTCTTAAAAATCAGCAATTACATTATAATGCAAAAAGGGTTGATTTTTAAATTAAATATTTTATGCAAAATGCATGATGTTGTATTACATTTGTTTTTTCTGATTAAATTTTTTAGTTTTATAAAATTTTACAAATTTGCAGGTAGCCGTCGAGTGCCCAACCTGATGCAGGACTGTGTGCGAGGCCAGTGAAACTTTTTAGGTAATATTTTTATTTTTTACTTTTCTTTAAAATTGTTAATATTGCCTATCCTTTGCTTATTATGTTGCTTGTGTATGTAAATATTACAGGGTTGGAAAATATCCCTGTTTTTTTTTTCAGATAAACAGGGTTTTATCGGGTTTAATAAGGGTTTTTTTTCAGAGTATTTTTGGATTTTATCAGAGTTTTAAGGAATATTTTCATTGTTTGTTTTTTTAAATATTAAATATATCATTCATAATAACATAATGTAAAAAAAATTTATTTATTCATTAAAATTGAAATTTTAAAGATTTAATTTTAATTTTAAAATTTCTAAAGTCTTTTTATGATTAAGTTATAAAGAAATTTTAAGTATTAAATAATTGTACTTTAAATATTCTAAAAAAAATTTTATCTGCCTTTTACAACAACAAATTTAATTTTAATAATGATTTCATGTTGCTTTATTGAACTTTTTGTAGTTAATCGATTTTCATAAAACGTTTTAAATTATTGTCCCTCTACATTACATGAGTGTTGCACTGTTAAATAAAGTTTTCAGAAATTTTTAAATTTTATTTATATTTATTTATATTTTACATTCCTTGAGTCCTATAGTTTTCTTTATACTGAAAAACAACTATTTTTTCTTGCTTTTGTTTTTTTAATATAATTTTTTATTTTGTTTCAATAAGATAATTATATATATGTATATATATATATTTGCGGTGAATTTTTCAGGATTTTTTTTCTATACAGCAGTTTGAGCATCTCTAATGTTTCTGAAAATTTTTTGTTCATGTCAGGGTTGTTATTTTGTCCACTTTTTTGTCAAAAGTCCGGGAACCTGGACAAAACTGGAAAAAAACACATGAAACTGGACAAAATAAAATCCATTCAACTGTACATATTCGCTGCATAAAAATATTCTGTTAAAGCTATAAATTGTACTTTTAACTTTGAATCAGCAATTTTAGCAATAGAAATATTTTATTAGAAACTAGTAATTTAATTAATGAAAAGTGTAATTTCATTTTAATCATGACCAATAAAAAAAAAAAAAAAATCAAAGAAAATGATAATTATAAGCTGAGATACAAAAGAAAACTGATTCAGGAGACCACAAAACGTGTAAATCTGGTGAAAACTTTCGATAATATAAAAGAACTTTAAAATATCTTTCGAATGATGTATTAAAAATAATTTAATCATAATTAGAAATTGAAATATTGAAGTTTTAAAATATTACAGCGCCATCTGGCAGTACAAATTTCTGTATTCCACTGTTCGATTCCAAATAAAAAAAGCTTTCTAATGATGTATTACTTATGAAATTATTTTAATTAGTAGCTGAGATACAAAATAAAGCTGATTCAGGACACCTCAAAACCTGTAAATCTGGTGAAAACTTTCGATAATTTAAAGGAACTTTAAAATATCTTTCGAATGATGTATTAAAAATAATTTAATCATAATTAGAAATTGAAATTTGAAAATATTACAGCGCCATCTGGTGATAGAAATTTCCGTAATTCACTGTTCGATTCCAAATCAAAAAAGCTTTCTAATGATGTATTACTTATGAAATTATTTTAATTAGTAGCTGAGATACAAAATAAAGCTGATTCAGGACACCTCAAAACGTGTAAATCTGGTGAAAACTTTCGATAATTTAAAGGAACTTTAAAATATCTTTCGAATGATGTATTAAAAATAATTTAATCATAATTAGAAATTGAAATTTGAAAATATTACAGCGCCATCTGGTGATAGAAATTTCCGTAATTCACTGTTCGATTCCAAATCAAAAAAGCTTTCTAATGATGTATTACTTATGAAATTATTCTAATTAGTAGCTGAGATACAAAAGAAAACCTAATCAGGAGATCTCAAAACGTGTAAATCGGGTTAAATCTCGAATGCTATTTTCGATAATGTAAAAGTACTTTAAAATGTGTATGAACTCAACAAAGCTTTCAAATGATGCATTACTTATGAAATTTTTTTAATTAATAACTGAGATACAAAAGAAAACTGATTCAGGAGACCTCAAAACGTGTAAATCTGGTGAAAACTTTCGATAATTCAAAAGAACTTTAAAATATCTTTCGAATGATTTATTAAAAATAATTTAATCATAATTAGAAATTGAAATATTGAAATTTTAAAATACTACAGCCAGGGTTGGCAAGTTTCTTCCAAGGCGGAAAAAACCGCGGAAAAAACCATGGAAAAAACCGGCCGGAAGAAATAGGTTTCTTCCAAGTGGAAGAAATGGACGAAACTGTTTTTCTTAAAAATTTATCCTATAAATTGCAGATTTGTAAGATACAATGGATGCATTTGTCTTATAAACAACTTTAAGTAACTTTAATTATACCTATAAAAATTTAATTACATATTTAATTAATAATTATGAGATTTTTACCGAAGTGATCTTCGGTATCTGATAATCACGTTCCAAAATACCCAAAATCCAGTAAAAAAATCATTTTCAATTTAAAAAGCGTAAAGTTTTATAATTTATTATTTAGACAATTTTATTTCTTTAACTGGTAATAAATAATAGTTTGTATCACTTGCTTATACTTTCTGATAAAACAGCTCTTAACAAACATTCAGTTAATTAAAAGAGCCAGTATACAATAATTACTGTATTACAAAATGTCATCTAAAACTTTATTTTCCTAATACAGTACAGTGAAAAAGAAATTTACATCTCATATTTCAAATAAATTCACATTTCTCACATTTTTTTAATCAAATTTTTAGCTTAATCCTTGCTTTGAAATTCAACTTGGGAGGGGGGGGGGGTAACATTCTTGTATTTATTATCCTGCAATTCATACAGACTAGTGTTTAAAACAAATCACTATTACATCAATGTTTAACAAAATTAATCAGTGACAAAATTAATATTATTTCCGAACTTTTCAAAAATATTTAGTTTCATATTTTTTAAATATGTTTGTTTACATTTTATAGGTACCTATTATTTGAATATGCTTAAATTATTTATCATATATGAATGTGATCGATTAGCTTTATTAATATTGAAGAAATACTTTATTCTAAAATTTATTAGAAATAGTCTTTCCATTCTGATGTCTATTCTCATGAATTAATAATAACTGACTCTGTATCTGCAAAAGAAAACTGTAAACAAAGGCAATGATCTCTAATCTACAAATTCCTATAATCTGCACAACCTCTAGACAAAATTTTTGAGAGTTAGAGGGAGTTAAAAACTGTAAAACAAATGAAATGTTTTTTAGAGTAGTTCAATACTGCACCTTATTTTTCAACTTAAAATAGATAAATACAAACTATGCTTTTTTTTTTTTTTTTAATCCTAGAGAATTTGCAGGAGAGTTTAAAAGTAGGTATATTACTTATTGATACAGTTTACCAGTTTCGAGTTTATACAAAAAATTGTACCCTTTAAAAAAAAAGTGCAAATATTATGGTTAATTCCGTAATTATTATCACTTGTACTGTCTGAATGTATAGTAATATGAGATAGTATATATGCAAAAAGTTCTAAAAATATCAGCATTGAAAAGTAAAAACCCATCACCTATATATATTTAGTGTTTGTTATAAAATAACTTATTTTTCTAACAATATTTTTAATATTAATTGGATTATAGTTTAGATTTGACATTATATTTATGCTTTGAGTTTATATAGTTCATAAATTTTAATTTCGAACATCTGTTTTGTCTTCTGGTTAGTTTCTTCCATTTCTTCCGGTTTCTTCCATTTCTTCCAGTTTCTTCCGGTTTTTTCCAGTTTCTTCCACTGTCCTGGAAGAAACCCAACCCTGACTACAGCGCCATCTGGCGGTACAAATTTCTGTATTCCACTGTTCGATTCCAAATCAAAAAAGCTTTCTAATGATGTATTACTTATGAAATTATTTTAATTAGTAGCTGAGATACAAAAGAAAACTTAATCAGGAGACCTTAAAACGTGTAAATCACGTGAAATCTCGAATTCCATTACTTACGGTAGTCGGTTAATGGAAAGAGACAGAAATTTGTGGCATCTACTCTTGAAATTCAAATCAAATAAGTTTCAAAATGACATATTACTTTTGAAATTATGCTAACTAGAAGCTGAGATACAAAAATGATATAAACACTATTATAAAACAATTTATGTCTGACTTTTTCGTGGTTTTCTCCGAAACTTGCGTAATTCCGGGCTAAATACTTTTAAAAATCCATAGTATGAAATGTGAAAGGAGTATCAGAATTCGAAACTCTGCAAAATATAAAAGAATAAAGGCGTTCTGGGTTTTCTGTTGTTTTCTCCGAAACAACCGTTCCTTTTCTATGTTTTTGCCCCTCCCCCCCTTTCCGTCCCTTCTAATAATTTTACACTTGAAAATATCCGCAGTCTATTTATCTTTCCTTAAAACCTAATAATAACAATTTCGAACGCTGTAACTTTTTTTTTTTTTTTTTTGCCCCTTCGCCCCCCGCGCTCTCAAGCCCTTCCTAATAATTCTACACTTTCCAGTGGCGGATCCACAACTTGACTTTTGGGGGGGGGGGGTGCTTCAGCTCCCCTAGCACCCCCCTTAAATCTGACAATGACACTTTCAAAAATATTCAGAATCGAATTATCGTGCGTTAAAAACCAAATTTTACGAAATTTCAATGGCATATCTCAATTTAAAATAGTGCAAAATATAATACAAAATTTAATCTAATTTTTTTTGTTTATCCACATATTTTCATGAAAATTGAACAGTAGCTTTATAATATGCTGTCTACGCTGAGTATTAATTCAAATGTAACGTGAATTAAAATTTGAAAATTGCAATTTTTCTCCCCACTGTAAACATCTTGATTGGTTACAATCATTTCCTTTCTCATGGCAGACGATAGTCTGGCATTTGAAATGATGTTGCCACAAAAAATTCATACTTTAGTTAATTTTAAAAAATCTAATTGTTGTGCCGATAAGTCACTTGCACACTTAGATTCAGAAAAAATGCCCCTTTCATTTGGTATCGAAATCGTAACGATCGGACAAATATTTCTAATTTATTTTCCACTTTTTCTGCTTTTAACTCCGTTAAAATATCTTTTTTTATGCAATAGCTGTGAATTCTCAATCATTGAGATCGCTTTTAGATTAGACATGAGTGGACATTTTAATTAATATCTCCACAACTAATTAAAATTTTTAAATTCTGTTTTCAGGAGCCCCTCGGGAAGGCTCCTGAGCATCCGTATGTCAATTTTTGTACTTCTGCGTTCAGTAGGGGCTGAACGTATAAAAAGAACAGACAGACAGACAGACAAACCTTTTCTTTTATTATTATAGATTTCTATACTAGATTAAAAAAAAAAAAAAAAAAATCTCATAAATGTAGATTTAATGTTTTTATCAATTTATTTCAGCAAGTCCTTTCAAAGTAAAGCTTTAAATTCTGTATAACATTTTATTTGCAATACCAACATGCCATTTTCTTATCCAAGAATTTAAAAAATCAAATTTACATAATCATTTGATAATTTTATATTCTTATTTTAATTTTGTAAAAAAAAAAAAAAAAAAGTTATTAATTGGTAATAGAAATTCCAGATAAAAAAATACAAAACTAAAATTTTACTTCCAAATAAAAAAGTTATTTATTTTTTATTTATTTATTTTACAAAAGTAATGCCTATAATAATATAAATGTGCGCATATATACATATAAAACCAATTTAGTAAACATGCAGAAGCATTAAGAGAAGAAATAATAAAAATGTCGATTGACTCCACTCGAATTTCTGAACATTAAGTAATTCACTGTTGTTTAAATGAAATAAAGTAAGAGAAGTCATTAAATAAATAAATGAGAAAATTATAATCAGTGTTTGATTGTTTTCTCCCAATTGGTATATTGTTTAACAAAATGGAATATATCCAAAAAAATTTATGTATCTTTGTAAAATAACTAATAGTGCTAGATTCACCAAAATGTATACAGTTTGTGTGACATAGACCTATAACATGTATATAAATTTAAAGCTCAATCAAATGAGGCATTTAGACGCTATCACATTTTAAATAATTTCAGACTATAGGCCATAATATTACAAAATTTTTCATTGTATCCCTGTAAAAAAAGTATAAATTGTGAGATTCAAAATAAATCTGCACAATTCATTTGACGGTGACTTATAACATGTGTATAATGTTTCAGTTGAATTGAATAAGGAATTCAGATGCTATCACTAGGAGTGGGCGATGTCACTATTTCAATATCATGATATATTGTCAAAGCAAAATCGCGATACCGCGATATATCACGATATTGGACTTAAATATTTTCGAATCCATTTCATAATGTTAATTTAACTGTCGAGTCTGGATATAAAAAAGGCTTGAATTGAATGAAGCAGACCCGTTATATTATAAAATATACAGAATACACTAACTTCCTTTATATGTAAAATTTCGTATTAATACAACACCATATCAACACTAATATAGAAAAACGGATAATAGAAACACATATGCAGAGACTTCATTCATATATTACTGCATTTTTAAGTAGCAGTTTTATATCATTTAAACACATTCAACTATCTCAGCTATTAATTTTACTGTTATTATTTTTTCCAAAATACATAATTAACACAATAAACTTTTGCAAAATCTTCTTAATAAAAAAAAGCTCAAGTTTCCCCGAGATAACGCCTGAAACTTGCGTCATAGCTACAAGAATAAAGAAAATAATTTTTTATTCTTGGTTTGGAGGGCTGAATAAAATAACCGAAGAAGGATGACTCAACAGAAAAAAAAAATTGCAACAATGTATTGAGAGAAATAAATTTTACTTGCGATATAAAACAAATAACTCGAAAATAAAAAACAATTTAAATGAATAGATGTAATTCTATGTAAGGACCACCAATTAGAGATTTACAGGTTTTCTTTCTTGGCGACTGCTGCTAACTATCAAATTATCATAGCATAGTTTTTGAAAATATCCATTTTACATTCTAAGTTTGGTGATTTATATATCATAGAAGTTGATACATTGCTTTCCCGTAAACAGGGTTACATTGCACCATAGCAGCATCATTTCTCAGCCAATACGCACACTAATTGAATAAACACGGCTTTTCGTCCCGACTCTCATTCATATCATGTTTCGTGCATTAATACACTATAGAAACTGTGATATTAGAAACTGTGATATATAGCCTTTTCTTACATGCATGGCGAAATTGCAGTATAATGCATTTGGGCGGTATATTCAAAAATCTAATCAATAGCAGTTTAAGTGAAGGTTGAACAGAGTATAAATTTTTGTTGAATTCTGTCCTTTGGTTAATGAGATACAGTATTTACAAAATTGTGCTGACGCACGACAAACGTTTTCTAAAAATGGTCGAATCCAGTGTTACGGCACCTGAAAACGAGTAAATATTCATAGAAAACTGGTAATCGAAAATTCTCATGAACCCAATGTATTTTCGTTTTTTGTAAAGAAAAAAAAATTAATAAAAACATTAAAACTAAACTTACACATACACAAAACTAATAAATAAGTGAACGATTAAATAAAAATAATAATATAAAATATTTTATTATACTATAGAATAATAAGATTTCTAAAATAAAGGTTATTAGCGCTCTCTTGCCCCCGCCTTTGAAATTAGATTCTCCGTAGAAAGTAATAAGTACTCTGAGTAAAGAAATTGCTTCGGTTTGTTTAACGAAATAAAACTATAAAAATAAATAACACCAAATTTTCACGAAATTGATCAGAAATAATAAAATATTTGAAAGAAATTAAATAACTGTTAAAATATTAACAACAAATTCAGTATAAATTGACAAAAAAACTTGGAAAAAAAAAAAAAAAAAAAAACAGAAGATTTTTTTTTTTTTTTTTTTTTTTTTTAACAAACATTGATGTAAATAAATGATGAAATTATTCAGTTATTTCTGAATAAAACTAATGACACCAACAATTGTCAATTATATTTATAGGCAATAACTGTTTTGGATTAACATTGTGATGGCGATTACGAATATTCGTATCGTAGCCGTGAGCCGCGATTTCAGATAAACCCAATGTCAAATATCACGCATGCGTTATGCGAGTATCGAGTATCATCCCCTCTCCGTGTCAACGATTACCGGCTATCACGGCACGGGATGAAAAGCCAATGTCAAATATCACGCATGCGTTATGCGAGTATCGAGTATCATCCCCTCTCCGTGTCAAAGATTACCGGCTATCACGGCACGGGATGAAAAGTTGGATATGGTCGCTCGCAATACATTCACAGCTGAGTTCCTGATAATCGTGGCAGTTGTGATATATCGCCAACTGAAAGATTTCGTTATCGGTTTCAAATTGGATGCATTAAATCGATGTTTCGCGATGTATCGATGTATCGCCCAGTCCTAGCTATCACACTTTAAATTATTTGAGCCCCTAGGCTATAATAATAAAGAATTTATCTTTGTGTCCCAGTAAAAAAAAAAAAAAAAAAAAAAAAAAAAACTATAAGTGCAAGATTTTTCAAGATGCATACAGTTTGTGCTACAATAACCAGTAATATATTTACTAAATTTTAGCTGATTTGAACAAAGCATTTAGACAATATTATATTCACTCATACTCAGACATACATATATCATTGTAAAAATAGTAAAAATGAACTCATGGGACCTCAAAACATGTAGATACACCAACATTACAAAGTTATGTTTTCGTCATGATTACAATACTTTCCTTATCTGTATATTTTCAGAAAGTAAAAAATTTCATGAAAGATATGTGAGCCATTCAATTTTATCGTGCTTAATAACAAATTTTTAAAAGGTATTTATGACTTATGGGAGAAGAAATGACAATGTAGTTGAAAGCAGTGCACAGTGTTCAGAATTTCAAAAAAGCTGGCCAAAAGTCGAAAAATTTAGGCGCGTTTTTAGACGTAAGTACCGCGGAAATACCTTCAGAGGGAGCCACTGAATGAAACTGTGAGGTGGAAAATTTTTTCTATCTACATATTTCTAAGTGTAGGCTGGCGGAAAACGTGACAATTTTTTCTTTTAATGCATTTTAACAGTTAAACAAATAGTGTTTTTCGGAAAATTTCGCAACAACAACATTCAACAAAATATGGCCGACAATTGTGGAGGTTAGTAGATAATATTTATGCTGTATTTTTTTTCATCAAGTGATCTCCTGAGCGGCTTTTTGAAGTTAACCTCAATTATAACATAACCAAAAGTTTCAAAGTATGGAAACTTTTTTATCTCGCAAGATCCCGCATTGATTCAAAGTGGAGAGTGTTAAGGGATGTCCATTTTATTCAGCCGTTAAAGAATTGGGTGCCCCCGCCTGCCCCTGTATGTGTAAAAGCATTTTAACTTTTTAATTTAATTTTTTGGACTTTGGTCTGCCATATTGGATCCGCCATCTTGTTTTTGAGTGCAAGATCACTTTTTTTATAAAAACTGATATTAAATTTGAATTTAGCGCCCTCAAAAACCCTTAAATGTGAAAATTATCCTTCATCTATCAATTTTTTGATTTTTGATCCGCCATATTGGATCCGCCATCTTGTTTTTGAGTGTAATATCACTTTTTTTAATGAAAACTAACGTCAAATTTGAATTCAGTGCCCTCAAAAACCCCTTAATGTAAGAATTATCCATCTTATATTAATTTTTTAATTTTTTGTCTGCCATATTGGATCCGCCATCTTGTTTTTGAGTTTGCCTTTGAAGTTTTCAAGAAACCAATGTCAGATTCGGATTCAGCGACCTCGAAAACATATCATCAAAACATCACAATTTCACTTGTTTTCTTTAATTTCGACTTTTGGCCAGCTTTTTTGAAATTCCGAACACTGTGCAGTGGGGAAAGAGAGGGGAATTAAAATTGAAACTATAAACTATCACGTTTGCATCCAGTCCACCATTAGAAAAATACAAATATATTTATTTATTGAATATTGTTAACTTTGCATGTCTATTTCATTCATATCTATTTTGAAGTAGTTAAATTGATTATATACACGGTTCCAGGAATTTGTAGAAATATAGTCGCCAACAAAAATTTCTGGTAGTCCGTAAAAAATATCCTCGTCGTTTTCTTTCTTTCTTTTTTTTTTTTTTTTTTCCTTTTCAATTTTAAAATTTACTTGAATGTAGAAATCAAAATTCTATGCGTAAAAATCAATTATTTATTAGGCTATAATGATACATCAGGAAACACCTGTTTAAATTTAACATCATGAAACCAGTTTTATTATTTTCCTTAAAACAATGCACCATCAACATTAATACATCATTACACCGGCACAACGATTCAGCATCAGGCCAATAGCATAGGCAAACAGGAGCAGTGTAAACCAATTCCATAAAACAGTGCAATAATTTAACACCGTGTTCTGTAACATTCAGGGAGATGTGTAAATCCCCTAATGGTGTATTGATTCAATAAAGTGTCTCAAAGTGGCGAGAGAAACAGGAATGAAAACAGTAAGAGTTAGCCAACATCGAAAATAGAATCAGAGCCTAATTCTGAGACCAATTCTTTCATAAAAAAAAAAAAAAGGGGGTTGAATTTTCAAGTTGAAAACATCGCCAGTTAAAAAATAATGGTCGCCGATGGCGATCAGGTGACTGTATTTCTTGAGCCCCACACTTATACACATATAATTAAAGAATTGTTTTATATATATATGGAAAGAATAAAGATAATTTTTAATTTAGTACTCGCAAATAATTAATAGTGGACAAAATGGTAATTTGTCCGGGATGGTTTTAACCAGGTTTTTTCCAGCGGTTATTTCCACTATGGAGAAAACCGAACAATCCTGGTTCATGTTCTAATAATGTATATAATATTTGGTTTATATTTGCATGCTTATTGTAAGGTAGACAGAAGTACAATTTTAAACAAGGATTTTGAAAAAACCCTCTTGTTTTTTTTTTTTTTTTTTTTTTTTTTTTTCAAGTGGGTTTTATTGAAAAAAGCCACTCAGGGTTTTTTCGGGTCGGGCAAAATCTAGCCAACCCTGAAATATTATAAAAAGTAGATAATAATTTAAAAAAATTTAAAGTTATGTTTCATTACTTTTTTTACTTCATTTTTCTTATTTCTTATTTATCTTTTCTATGAATAATATATTTCATGTTGCATTTTTTAATCTAATAGAGACATTTGAATATGTATATATATAAATAAGCAAACTGATGATTAATGAAAATTAATCCCAAAACACACAAGGGCCTTCTTCTGGGGAGCCCCTTAATGTAGGGAATGGAATATGAGAAGTTTCTGATGAAACATAAGCTATTTACCCCCCCCCCCCCCCCCAAAAAAAAAAAAAAAAAAAAAAAAAAAACTTTTCTAACCCCCGACTTCTTAAAGATGAAAGCAAGACCATACAGCAAACAAATGAATACAAAGCATTAAAAAGCAATAAAATTCAAGTACAAAAGTTATCAATATAAAAATTCTAAAATATAAGTAAATACAAGAACAAACTTAAATAGCAAGTAGATTGAAAATATTTTAAAGATTGAACGTTCCCCCCCCCCTCCCCTCCAAATCAGAAAGAGTACTGAACCTGCTTCAGTTGGTAGGACCACTTACCAGTTCTTAATGTCACCCAAGATAGAGAAAAAACCTTAAGTTAGATCGTATTCAAGAAGATTGAAATATTTATCGAGTAGGAAAACAAGATAGTGGTTGACAGCTAAAATATTTTTGAGATTTTCAAGAGCTAAATTTAGGTCTAAATGGTTATTGCAAATCATTTTAATTATGTTAATTTGAGTAAACATAATGTTTTAAACTCTGTGACTAATATGGGAGAACTAATTCGTTAAATTACAAACTTTAAAGCTAAAATCGTGCCTTTTATCATAAATACCAATAAACCACTTTTTTAACTATTTTTCGAATTTTTAAATCCAGGAAAGAAATTTTGTCTTCAGTGTCAGTACAGTTTAAGATAAGGTCGGAGGGATAAATTTCAGCAGTATATTTCGCACAGTTTTTTGCTATTATGTCATCAATATATCTATAAAACTTAATATCTTTAAATTTTCTCTCAAGCATAAATAGAAAAATGTTAGCGAAGGCACTCGAGTAACTGGTTTCCATCAGGATACTGTGAATTTATAAAAAAAGATAATCTACACTGCTAAACAAAGCATTTTGAAATATACAAAATTTAATAAGGTTTCCAATAAACTTTTTCACAATCAATTACATGACAAAATTCATCGTACATTTTTTCAAAAATTTCAAGGAGGATCTACTTGCTATTTATGTTTGTCGTTGTATTTACTTATATTTTTGTATTTTTATATTGATGTATTTACTTTTGTACTTTATTTATGAATTTAATTGCTTTTTAATGCTTTGTATTAATTCAATTCGTTTGCTATATGGTCTTGCTTTCATCTTTGAGAAGTCGGGGGCTAGAAATGTGTCTTTTTTGGGTAAATAGCTCACCTTTCGTCAGAAACTTCTCATATTCCATTTCCTACATGAGGGGGCTCCCCTGAAGAAGGCCCTTGTGTGTTTTGGGATTAATTTTCATTTATCATCAGTTTGCTTATTTTTTTATTATGGTTTTACTTATATAAAAAATTCAAGTTTTATTTCTTATAATTTTTAAGATTTATCTTAATGTATGTAAGGGGTGACACCACTTACGACTGCCCCATCATAGCTACACCACTGTATATATGTAATATGTTAATAAACTTTCTAGTAAAAGGAATTCCAAATGTATTTAAATAATGGAACTCAGGGATCAATCTAGGGAAAAATTGGGTCCCTTTTGTACCCCTTCACAAAATTCCATATCATAAAAAAGAGCAGTTTACAAAATTCCACATCATAAAAAGAGATCCTTTGCAAAATTCAAATTTATAAAAATGATCCTTTTTGTGAAATAATGTTTCCATGTTTTCAGTATTATTTTTAATCAATTTCTTCAAAATTCTATGAACTTGATATTTAACACTATATAGAATTACTTAAAATAGGAGGTTTTACAGTTTTTTTTTTCCCATAAAAATATTTTATTTTTCACAATAAATAAAAATTTCACAAAGAAAGGGCCCAAAAATTAAAACCTGGATTGAACCATGGAACTTAAAAGAAAATCCACCACCAAAAAAAAAAGAAAAAGCTATTTTTAGTAAATATTGCTTTTCTATTTTTATTAAATGCCTGTGTCTCATTTAAAAATTAATCACTCCTTAATTCACTTTTAGTTACAAGATATAACTTCAATATCTATTATGGAAAACAGCAAATATTCAGGAGTTTACGCAACAGTAACATTACTTGAGATTGTTGTATTTAATATATTCATCTTAATTTCTAAGGCATTATTAGCATGTAAATATTATTATTATTTTGCATAATTATCTTTCATATATAATTTTGTTTATTATTTTGTTAGAAATTAATAATGAATTCACTAACAGTTTTCTGTATTTTCAGATACACAGAATATATATTTTAAAAATAATTTGTGAAAATAAATTAGTTATTAATTAGAGTTGCACCAAATGTTTGGTTTGGCCGAATATCTTAATATTCGACGACCAAATAGTGGAGTTAAATTTCAAATTAAGTTTAAATATTGAAATTGGTAAAAATATTTTTTATTATATAAAATTTAAAGTTTTTTTTTTAACTGCTAATAATGTTAAACGATAACTTAAAAAATATTCTTCCCCCTTTATTTATATATATATTTGTTAATAAGGTTTTACATTGGTTAAAAAAAAAAAAAAGAAACTATCTATTAAAAAAGAAAAGTTGGATACGTCGATAGATCATGCATTTTTTTCTGTCAAGTCAGTAGATGCCCTGAATGAGAATATACTTTTGGAAATTTTTCATTTCATTGAATTTTCATTTTATTCAATTCAGGGTTGGGTTTCTTCCGGAAGAAACTAGTTTCTTCCAGGACAGTGGAAGAAACTGGAAAAAACCGGAAGAAACTGGAAGAAACCGGAAGAAATGGAAGAAACTAACCAGAAGACAAAACAGATGTTCGAAATTAAAATTTATGAACTATATAAACTCAAAGCATAAATATAATGTCAAATCTAAACTATAATCCAATTAATATTAAAAATATTGTTAGAAAAATAAGTTATTTTATAACAAACACTAAATATATATAGGTGATGGGTTTTTACTTTTCAATGCTGATATTTTTAGAACTTTTTGCATATATACTATCTCATATTACTATACATTCAGACAGTACAAGTGATAATAATTACGGAATTAACCATAATATTTGCACTTTTTTTTTAAAGGGTACAATTTTTTGTATAAACTCGAAACTGGTAAACTGTATCAATAAGTAATATACCTACTTTTAAACTCTCCTGCAAATTCTCTAGGATTAAAAAAAAAAAAAAAAGCATAGTTTGTATTTATCTATTTTAAGTTGAAAAATAAGGTGCAGTATTGAACTACTCTAAAAAACATTTCATTTGTTTTACAGTTTTTAACTCCCTCTAACTCTCAAAAATTTTGTCTAGAGGTTGTGCAGATTATAGGAATTTGTAGATTAGAGATCATTGCCTTTGTTTACAGTTTTCTTTTGCAGATACAGAGTCAGTTATTATTAATTCATGAGAATAGACATCAGAATGGAAAGACTATTTCTAATAAATTTTAGAATAAAGTATTTCTTCAATATTAATAAAGCTAATCGATCACATTCATATATGATAAATAATTTAAGCATATTCAAATAATAGGTACCTATAAAATGTAAACAAACATATTTAAAAAATATGAAACTAAATATTTTTGAAAAGTTCGGAAATAATATTAATTTTGTCACTGATTAATTTTGTTAAACATTGATGTAATAGTGATTTGTTTTAAACACTAGTCTGTATGAATTGCAGGATAATAAATACAAGAATGTTACCCCCCCCCCCCTCCCAAGTTGAGTTTCAAAGCAAGGATTAAGCTAAAAATTTGATTAAAAAAATGTGAGAAATGTGAATTTATTTGAAATATGAGATGTAAATTTCTTTTTCACTGTACTGTATTAGGAAAATAAAGTTTTAGATGACATTTTGTAATACAGTAATTATTGTATACTGGCTCTTTTAATTAACTGAATGTTTGTTAAGAGCTGTTTTATCAGAAAGTATAAGCAAGTGATACAAACTATTATTTATTACCAGTTAAAGAAATAAAATTGTCTAAATAATAAATTATAAAACTTTACGCTTTTTAAATTGAAAATGATTTTTTTACTGGATTTTGGGTATTTTGGAACGTGATTATCAGATACCGAAGATCACTTCGGTAAAAATCTCATAATTATTAATTAAATATGTAATTAAATTTTTATAGGTATAATTAAAGTTACTTAAAGTTGTTTATAAGACAAATGCATCCATTGTATCTTACAAATCTGCAATTTATAGGATAAATTTTTAAGAAAAACAGTTTCGTCCATTTCTTCCACTTGGAAGAAACCTATTTCTTCCGGCCGGTTTTTTCCATGGTTTTTTCTGCGGTTTTTTCCGCCTTGGAAGAAACTTGCCAACCCTGATTCAATTTATTCTAGAACTTATGAAGGGGTAGAATTGTTTAATATCTCCCATTCATGTAATTTTTTCTTCCCTCCCATCCCACTCCATTTTCTACTAGTGGTGAATGATCAAATGTCCTGTGAAGCACAATCTTTTTCCATTATTATCTTTCCATAGTATTCAGTGTATAATTTACCCATTTAAGAAGCTATTTGACAATAAAGGGCAAAACTGGGAAAATTTATTAGTGGCCAGTGGCCGGTACTGACAGTTTCATTAGTAGCCACTTTTTTAAGTTAGTGGCCACATTTCACATAAGACTATTTCTTTCAGACTGCAAAAAGCATTGTCACCATTTTGCGGTATAATCACCACAAGAAAAATATGAAAATAAGAAATACATATAATAATACAATTAACACAGGGACACTGAAATTGTAATTTGTAATTACGCTTATTTTAAAAATCCTAAATTGCACATCCTAAATTAAAATCTGCTTATGGCTGTAACAATAACAGCAAAAGTTTTTATTTTTCAAATAATTCAGTAGTACTTTTTTTTTTTTTTCAATTTATTTTTAAACAAATTGAAAAAAAAAAAAAAAGCTTTCACTTAAAAGTGAAATAAGCTGTTATCATTCACAGTTCACATGGATATTTTCTAGTAAATGAATCAGCTGATTCATCATCATCACAACCTTTTACATGGTCCTGTGTAAATACAGTTAGCAGTTTTATTATTTTTTCTTATTTCTAAAGACACACTTTTTTAAATGATTTTATTTCAATAGAGTTAAAATATTTTCTCTTAAAAAGTATAGATATGGAAACTTAGCTGCTTTATTAAAAATAATTTACTTAGCTGCCAAATTTGTAGCTTTAAAAATAGGGAGATTTCTACTTTAAAATGGGAAGGAAAAAGGAAGATTTCTACTCAAAAGAAAGCAAATACAAATTTTTTTGAAAAATACACATTTAAGCCAAATCAAATTTTGATACACACATTTGTCAAATATCTTAAATGGGTTAAATATACACTAAATACTATGGAGATAATAATGGAAAAAGATTGTGCTTTGCAGGACATTTGATCATTAACTGTTAGTTGAAATGGAGCACACATGTGTCTGTGTGTGTATGGGGGGGGGGATACATCTATATACTTCTTTATAGGTTCTAGAATCTAAACATTAAATTTTAAAATAAATATTTACATTTATATTATGGATGGAGAAAGATTGTAAATCACAAGGCTTCAGTGGAGCATGTGATTGCCAATCGTTGGAGGGGGGGGGGATTACAAGAATTATGAGTACGAGATATTAAACAATTCTACTTCTTTACAGATTCTAGAATCTAATAAAGTAAGTTTAAAATAGATATTTATATTTTTGCGGCAAATGGAGTATGATTAGAAATTATAAAGCTTTTTATAAGCTGTGTGATCACAGATCTTTAGGGGGAGGGAAAGGGGGGGTCAAAAAATTATATGAGTGAGATATATATTGAACAATTCTACTTCTTTATAGGTTGTAGAATATAATAAAGCAAGATTAACATTGACATTTATGCCATGGATGGAAAAAGATTGGAAATCACAAGGCTTCGATTGCCTATCGTCGCTCGATTTTTAAAATCTTTTAATGATCACAAAAAGTGACGACTTTAGTGGCGATCGATGGATAATTTTTAATCGCCATCTTTTTTTATTTAGTCGCCATGTGTTTGCCCTTTATTTGACAAATGTGTGCTTCAAAATTTGATCTGGCTTAAATGCATACATATATAGAGAGAGAGTTGTAAAATTCTCGAGAATAATCTTTCTGAGAAATATTCTCCTGGAAGAGAATAATCGAGAATTTTCTCACTGAAGCTATAATAATGGATAATTTTTAAATTTGTGCTCTGTATAAGTATTAATTTATGTGCAATAAGTTAAAAAATGTATGAAATTATTCTTTTAATAAAATAATCAGATTAATTAAATAATTAAATCTATTTAGCTGTATAATAATAAAAAAATAAATCCTCTTCAAGGCTAAAAGGTGAAATCTTATAAATTATTGAAGATAAAATCTAGTGATATCTCAAGTAATAAAGGGACAAATCATTAAATTAGTTTTTTTTATTTCATTACAGACACTTATTTTTAAAGGGGACATTTATTGAAATATATTTCTAATTATTTAATGTTTTTGCTTTAAAATGTTTTACACTTATCTGTATAAAATAAAAAAGGTTTTATTCAACATGTATTTAAAGGATAAACATTTTTATATGGAACTGTTCACAGTAAAAAAAAAATTGTTTTTCTATAAAGAGAAGTGACAAATTGACATGTGTGGTGCACAATATAAATTATTAAAATAAAAACAGGAACAGTTGAATTTAAACAAAGTAATATCGATGACAAAGAACTGCATGGGTTGTCAGTATAAAGAAGGTAGCTTGAATGATCTGTTATCAAAAGATGAAACTAACTATTAACTTTGATTCTAAATTTTGTGTAACAAGTTAATTACAAAATAAAATTAATATCATTTTTAAGCTATTTGTTATTTTAGTTTTTAATTTAAATAGAACATACACTACCTTACCATAAATGACCCGACACTTTCGATTTCAAACTTTTTAAAAATATCTCAAAAAGTACTAAACAGATCGTCTAGAAACTTTAGGAGTGTAAAGAGCATGTTATACCTCATACGTTTCTGTTAAAGTTTTCTGCCAAAAATAAAAGGGGAACAAGTAAAAAATTAGAGAAAAATGAAAGTGTTTGGCATTACCCTGTAAAAGTATGGCTTGATATTCAATCTGGCTGCAGCATGCGGCTATGGGGCTCTTCTTTATTATCTATGGAAATTTTTATGTCTCTACCGCATGTAATCAAGGAGACATAAAGGTTTCTTTTAAAAAATAGAAAAACAATACTTTTGCTAAAATTTAAATACCTTATACAAAACTTTTCCATTTTGTTTGACTGATTAATTTCGAACACCATGTTCATCTTCAGAGTCGAAACACTAAACGCCGTCGTTCTTCTGCTGATGTTTACTTTGTCGGTGTATCCTGTGGTTGCCATTTCGCTTCACTTCGTATTCTTCTAGTAGCTGTTGCCATGCGGCGGGTATGATATAATGCTCTCTGTCATTCACGGTATTATAATAAGTGGTAATTTCGAGGGCCTCCCGTTTTAGTGCATAGTTTTGGTTATTGTAAGGGGCTATTTTTTTGGTGTTAATGGAGTTAATATTAATGGGGTTATTGATGTGTGTGGCGGAGAAAGCTGTGGAGGATTTTCCTAGTTTTAAGTCTGCACGATGTTCTTTTTCCCGTTCTGAAATTTTTCGTTTGGTCATCCCGATATAGCAGGCTTTATTTCCGTTTAAATGTTCAAAGTCTATTTTGTAAATTCCTGGGGTAGAGTTTTGCTGAATGAGGTCTTTTTCGTTGCGGATATGTTGAAAGATACTTTTGTTTGGTTTTATTGGGATGTTAACGTTTAAATTTTTAGCTTCATTTTTTATTTTAAGGCTAGCACCGTTCCTATATGGGATGGCAGTGGTGAAGATGGGTTTAGATTTCTGGGCACTGTTGATTTTGTTTAAAGATTTTACGCGTTTTTTATATAATTTATTTACCAGATTTTTAGAGTAGTTGGCTTTCGCGGCTATTTTTTTTATGTAGTTAAGTTTGTTGTTAAGTAGTTGTTTGTTGGAACAGACAAGTATAGCGCGGTTGATATAGGAACGAAGGGTTGATAATTTATAAGAGAGGGGGGTATTACAATTTTTATTTATGATTTCGGTGTTAGCTGTGGGTTTTCTGTGAATAGTAGTGTCAAATGTGTTATTAGGATTTTTTATGATTTTTATGTCGAGAAAGTTTAGGTTATTGTTGGATTCTTTTTCAATGGTGAATTTAATATTGTTGTCAAGATTATTAAGTTCTATTAGAATGTTGTCAGGGTTTTCGGATTCGGGAATTATGGCAAAAATGTCGTCGACATAGCGCGTCCAGAGTTTACATTTGTTAATTATGTGGTGGGCTGAGTTTTCAAGCAGTTGGAGTTTTAGTTCGGCCCCATCTCCGGAATCATCGCCGAACTAAAACTCTGACTGCTTGAAAACTCAGCCCACCACATAATTAACAAATGTAAACTCTGGACGCGCTATGTCGACGACATTTTTGCCATAATTCCCGAATCCGAAAACCCTGACAACATTCTAATAGAACTTAATAATCTTGACAACAATATTAAATTCACCATTGAAAAAGAATCCAACAATAACCTAAACTTTCTCGACATAAAAATCATAAAAAATCCTAATAACACATTTGACACTACTATTCACAGAAAACCCACAGCTAACACCGAAATCATAAATAAAAATTGTAATACCCCCCTCTCTTATAAATTATCAGCCCTTCGTTCCTATATCAACCACGCTATACTTGTCTGTTCCAACAAACAACTACTTAACAACGAACTTAACTACATCAAAAAAATAGCCGCGAAAGCCAACTACTCTAAAAATCAGGTAAATAAATTATATAAAAAACGCGTAAAATCTTTAAACAAAATCAACAGTGCCCAGAAATCTAAACCCATCTTCACCACTGCCATCCCATAAAGTAACGGTGCTAGCCTTAAAATAAAAAATGAAGCTAAAAATTTAAACGTTAACATCCCAATAAAACTAAACAAAAGTATCTTTCAACATATCCACAACGAAAAAGACCTCATTCAGCAAAACTCTACCCCAGGAATTTACAAAATAGACTTTGAACATTTAAATGGAAATAAAGCCTGCTATATCGGGATGACCAAACGAAAAATTTCAGAACGGGAAAAAGAACATCGTGCAGACTTAAAACTAGGAAAATCCTCCACAGCTTTCTCCGCCACCCACATCAATAACCCCATTAATATTAACTCCATTAACACAAAAAAATAGCCCCTTACAATAACCAAAACTATGCACTAAAACGGGAGGCCCTCGAAATTACCACTAATTATAATACCGTGAATGACAGAGAGCATTATATCATACCCGCCGCATGGCAACAGCTACTAGAAGAATACGAAGTGAAGCGAAATGGCAACCACATGATACACCGACAAAGTAAACATCAGCAGAAGAACGACGGCGTTTAGTGTTTCGACTCTGAAGATGAACACGGAGTGTTCGAAATTAATCAGTCAAACAAAATGGAAAAGTTTTGTATAAGGTATTTAAATTTTAGCAAAAGTATAATTGTGCTTTTCCTTAAAAATAAAATTAAATAGAAAAACAATTTTCACGTTTTTTGCTATAACATGCAAGGTAACCCAGAGCAAAGCTATTTTTAAGAAACTTGACATACAATATTTGACACAGCAAACTGCAATCAAAATATAAAAAAAATATTAAATATCTGATGTGATATGAGAATTTTTACAAAATTTTTAGCAATGCATGTGTGACATTTTGCGAAATTTCATTTGCATACTTTAATAACCAAACGTATTGAACTACTCATGTAAAAAACCCAGACAAGTGTTGTGTAAACTCAAGAAGTTCTACACCATAGAATAAACTGCTATCCAGTTTCTTTCTACCCCAAAAAAACTCAACTATAAGGGGTTTTACTCACTTTTTTACCTTATCAATTTTTTGGCGGGAACAGCTGACATTTAGTTCTTTAAATGCCACAGAATTTTTTAAGTTCTGTTTGGGGTTTTGTAATACTTGTTTGAGTTTTTATGTAAGTAGCTCAATACATTTGGCTATTAAATTATGCAAGTAAAATTTTGCTAAATCTTACACATGTGCAGTTAAAAATTATTTAGTAAATACTTTGATATTTTATTAGATTTTTAATATTTCTTCAATTTGATTGCAGTATGCTGTGTCTAATATTGCATATCGGGTTTCCTGAAAATAGCTTTGCGCTAGGTTTAATACCTTATATGTTATAGCTAAAAAAGTAAAAAAAAAAATTGCAATTTTTTAAAACCTTTATCTCCCTGATTGCATGTGGTAGAGACATAAAAATTTATACAGCTAATAAGGAAGAGCCCCGTAATCACATGCTACAGCCAGATTGCATTTCAAGCCTTACTTTTTACAGGGTGATGCCAAACACTTTCATTTTTCTACAATTTTTTATTGGTGCCTCATTAACTTTCGGCACAAAACTTAAACTGAAATGTATGAGATATAACACGTTCTTAATTTTTTAGAAAATCTTTATGAAAAGAATACTCTCTTTAAATGTCAAATTTTAGTGATGGTTTTGTTATAAATGCAAATCTATAGGCGTTAAAAAAAATTAAATTTGTATAATTATTTATTATTTGCTACTGAATGCTTTCTGTCATGGTTAAGTATTTAAGAATATTCTCGAGTATTCTCTGAATTTGGAGCTTCAGAGAATATTCTCACCTCACATCTCTCTCTCTATATATATTAAATTCCTATTTGCTTTCTGTGGGTAGAAATCTTCCTATTTTTAAAGCTGCAAAGTTGCCAGCTATGTAATGTAGGTCATCTAAAGCTTTTGTATCTATATTTTTAAAGAGGAAATACTTTAACTCTATTGAAATAAAATTATTTTAAAAAGTATTTTATATTAAAATTGCTACTCTCATGATATAAAAAATAGCTATTAACTTAAAGTGGTTAGTGATAAAATTGATAGTACTGGCCACTGGCTACTAAAGAATTTTTCCAGTTTTGCCCTTTATCATTAAATATACTACCAAACTGAGTTTGAGTGATTTAAGTTCAGATGAGAGTAGCGTTGCAATAAGTGTAATCATTTTAGTTTTTTTTTCTAAAGCATCCAAGATATCAAAATCAGACATGGCATGAGACATCAAATTTGAGAATGTTATTTCAATTTAATGGTGCATACAGTTATTTATTGTTTAAAATAGTTTTATTTATTCACATAGGAAAAAATTAATATGTTATTCTTATTTAACTTGCTAAAGTAAAAAAATATTTCTTTACAGGTGTTTTCTAGGAATAAACCCAAATCAAGGGGCGAAAGTAAATCCAGAACTAAAAAAGAAAGAATGTATGAACTCTAAAATTTTGAATTCGAAGAAATCTGTGTTAGAATGGATAATTGATTGTGTTGATAATTTGTATTTTATATGACTTGATGTACTATGTTGATGTAAACTTATATGCTAATTGATTTTTTTTTTTTTTTTTTCCGATCTGAATTGATGTATTCAGATGTTAATATTCATATGTTAATCAATATATTTTATTTGAATAAAAATGCTGTATTTATGAATTTGAATAAATATCTTAATTTTTATTGCTTGTTTTTTTTTTTTTTTTTTTTTTTCTTTTAAATTCTGAATATATTGCTGATAAAATGTAGTTAAAAAAAATATATATATATATTGGCATGTTGGATTGCAGACAAATTTTGTTTTGCTGCAGATAAATACAGGAAGTTCTGCTTCTGGGGTTTAAGTATAAGTATGTTTTGGCATACAGTGCATTTGAAAATTATCGAGACAGGTGATTTTTTAGTAGTACCAGTTAAAAAACTGTAATAATCATGAAAAAAAAAAGTATATGGAATCGGTATATAAGTGTATTATAACAAAGTAATATAGTATAAGTTTTACAGAATTAAAAAAAAAAAATGCTGTCTCAAAAATATGAAAACTTTTCGAGTATTTGGTATTTAAATTCAAATTTTGGATCAGTATCTTTTAATTATCTTAAAACTCTTATCAGACATGTTCAGGGTGAGAAGTTGAAGAATGTGTGGCTGTAAGAAAAAAGTTTTTGTCAGAAATTAAAATAATAAGTAGAGCAGAAGAATGGTGCTAATTCAGCCATGCATTCTTCAAACTCTAATTCTAAGCTTGCCTAATAAGATTTTCAAGATAATTCAAAGGAATAGATCCAAAATTTGAATTTAAATACCAAATAGCATAAAATGTCTCTATTTTTGAGACAGAATTTGTGTTTTTAATATTTTTAGAAAAATTCTATGAAACTGTACTAAATTTCTTTGCTATAATGCACTAATATTTTAATTCCATATGCTTATTATTTATTTTCTTTAGGATCTCCTTTCTCTTCATTTTTTTTTTTTTTTTTTTTTTTTTTTTGACTTATTTGAAAAAAATTACCTGCCTGTGGGATTTTGAGATGCACTTTAGTTTGAGTTTGACTTCATTTTGCTTAGTTGTTATAAAACTTAGTTGTGAAACTTTTTAGGCATAAACTACAGCTAATTAATTTTTTAAAAGTTTTAGCTTATGGACTTTGTACATTTCTAGCAGTATGCCACTAAAAAAGAGGAAAAAAATGATAAGGAGTGCATGTATAATTAACCCAATTAAAATAAGGGTACTCCCATTTTTTCCCTGTCACATAAAGAATATATATTAAAAAAAAAAAAAAAAAAAATCATGTGGAAGAAATTTTAAATGTAGTGCCTATTTGCTAAGGAACACAATAGTAATTGCA
Organism: Salticus scenicus; assembly: GCA_963930645.1. NCBI lineage: Eukaryota > Metazoa > Arthropoda > Arachnida > Araneae > Salticidae > Salticus > Salticus scenicus. The sequence continues at coordinate 90,483,375 of OZ005662.1, forward strand.
TGACTACTAGGTAAAATTTTCACTTTTTTTTTTTTTTTTTTCACATTTTTCTTATTTTAAATATTTTTCCATTTTAAATCCTGCACATGTTAATGCACTGGACTTCTTTAACATAAATGATAAAAATATAATATTGTATAATTTACTACTATGCACCAAATTTTTGTAACATAAACGATAAAAATATAATGTTGTATAATTTAGTACTAACATACTATGTTAATGTACTATATAATATATGTTCATTACTAATATATATCCAAATACAGAGTCCAAATATAAAGTCTTTTTATAATTAATAACTGTTCTTTAAATATTCTAAAATTCTGTTTATATGCCCTTTACAACAAAAAACTGGATTTTAATAATTATTTAGTGTTGTTTTATTAAATGTTTCATAGTCAATAGATTCTCATAAAATAGTTTTAATTATTGTCCCTCTACATTACTTAACAGTGTTGCAGTGTTAAGTTTACAGAATTATTTTTTAAAATTGATTTTTATTTATATTTTACATTCCTTGAGTTCCACAGTTTTTATTATATAAACAAACAACTCTTCTTTTGCTTTTACACATATAATTTTTTATTCTGATGTTCTCTGTTTACTCTGTTCTATGTTTACTCTGATATAATAAGATAATTATAATTTTTTTCCATGGGGGATTTTTCCGGATTTTTTTCTTCTACAGAGTAGTTTGAGAACCTCCAATATTTCTCAAAATTCTTTGTTCATGTTCTAATAATGTATATAATATTTGTTATACACCGAAGAGTCATTACATTATGACCACCTTCCATCTGTAATAATGGGCTCGTCCAGGAACAGAACTACTGCGCATGTACAGCTGATGTTGGAGTATATAAAGCGGCTATGCATTGTCTTTCCAAATATAGTGCGATTAGCGATATAATGAGAAAAGCAGTTGATTTATAAGACTTCGATAAAGGTCAAATCGTTATGGCTCAGCGACTGGGAACATCAAAATCGCAAGCGGTATGTTTAGTGGGCTGTTCATGTTCAGTTGTTGTGAACACATGTCAAAAGTGGTGTATGGATGGTGAAATGACAAGTCGCCGGCCAGCAGTGTGTTGTCCATGATGCATTGATTCCAGAGGAGAGCGGATATTGTTATGTATTGTTCGCTGTAACCAAAGAGCTACAACAGCCGAAATCACCACCAGCTACAACAGTGGCGACCCAGACAGTGTTTCACAACATATTGTGCAGCGTACATTGCTGTGTATGGGCCTACTTATATCCCTGCACTGACGGAACGTCATCGCCAGTTGCGTCTGCAATGGGGCAAGAAACATCGGAATTGGACATTAGAAGAATGGATGAAAGTCGCATAGTCTGACGAATGTCGTTTTCTGGTCCATCACATTGTGTGCGAATACGCCAATTTCCAAAGGAAACCCTCACTTCCGGATGCACAGATGGACGGAGATAAACCGGTGGCAGGGGCATTATGGTGTGAGCAATGTTTTCATGGAGCACATTAGGACCCATAATCAGCATAGAACAATCCCTGGTGTCTGTGCACTACGTGAACATAATTGCAGACCAGGTTCACCTATTCATGACAACAGTATTTCTGGCAGGGGATGGTGTTTACCAACAGGATAATGCACCATATCATAAGGGTCGAATCGTCATGGAGTGGTTCGAGGTACATTCTAGTGACTTTCAAGTCATGTCTTGGCCTCCAAATTCACCTGACATTAATCCAATAGAGCATTTGTGGTCCCACCTGGAAAACCTAATTCGTGCTGCCACGCTACCCCCTTGCAATGTGCAGGAATTTCAGGACCAGTTGATGCACGCTTGATACCAGATGCATCAGACTATCTATCAGCACCTTGTAGAGTCAATCCTACACTTGGGTGCTGGCAGTTTTGAAGGCTAAAGGTGATCCTACATGTTATTAACAGGGTGGTCATAATGGTGCTATATTTATATGTTTATGGGTGTATATTTATATGTTTATTGTAAAGCAGCTATCACACAGAAGATCCTACCCTCTGAACTTTACGCTAATACCTCTCTGAATAATCAAGCATTAGGTAATAGGGTTATTTTGAAGACTAAAATGAATTCAAAAAGGCATTAACAATTGGCTACTAATTGCTCACTATTTCATGTTTTAAACACACTCTGATTTTCTCACACTCCGATTGGTTGAATACGAGCTAACATCTAGCGTAGGAGATTTAGTCAGTCATAAGTTCGTCATTGACAAAGGTAGGAAAGGGAAACTTATCACACGATGCATTTTCGACTGTTTGTCTCTCGAAAAACCTGTTTCAGGTGGTTTCGGGAGAGAAAGTATCTGATACTGCTGATCACATGAGAGTACGTGTGATAGCAGCTTAAGTTAGATAAAAAGTGGATTTTAAAATAAGGATTTTGATAAAAAACACTTGAGTTTTTTCAAGTGGGTTTTATTGAAAAATACCACTTAGGCCAGCTTGTTGACCTAAAAAGATTGCATAACCTTTGCTCCCACGCACACATACACACAAAAACAAAAAAAAAAAAAAACTGTCAGCCAGGATGCCAGTAAAAAATTGTATTCTTCACAGATAAAAACTATTTTTAAAACAGGTTTTCTGTTTTTAAACAATTGTTGTTATACGTTATGTTTACAGATAACAACAGTTAAACTAATGAATATATTCTGTAAATGTACGGAAAAAAAATCTATATTTATTACATGATTTCTCTGTAACATTACAGAATATGACTCATTTTTACAAACAGTTTTTTCTGTGATGCAAACAGATTTTTTTTTTTTTTTTAAATAGTGAAATTCTGTTATTTTAGCAGAAATACTCTGTAAGTTTACGAAAAAT